>VDFB02336071.1:0-23152 GCA_007258455.2 Sequoia sempervirens
GTGGCTACATCTTCAGCAAAATATTTCATGGTATAGAGCATTCTATACCAACTCTTACATTAAAAATCATGAAAAGGATAATATTAATAACATTATAGATAGTCAAATTTTAGAAAGTGAGAGAAATGAAAGATTATTTTTGAAACTATTTAGGAGCCAATATGGTAATTGGTTCATTCAATTTCCTAAATTCACATATATAAAAATGGAAGGATAATAACTACATCACTAGATATTCCTAGTATTTTGCCCTAGATAAACATGCATAAAGCTAGGAAGGAGCCTAGAGTCCTCTCTATCATATCTAAATATTCTTGAAGATTTAAGATGGCCAAAATAGCTACTCCATTGGTGTATAAGGATGATAAAGAGTTAAGAGAAAATTATAAAATTACTACTATACATGGGACAACCAACCAAAAAGCGAGATATATAGGTTCAATTAGTAGTTTCCATTATGGTCTCAAGGATGAATAAATATGAGAAAATAAAGAAAGAATTAAAGAATTTGATAGGAAAATTGCAAGCATACGTCAAGCAACTGACTATATGATCATGCACGATAATCATTAATGGTTGCACATATGACACCTAAGAGGGATAAGGTACACGTCTTTATAGAACTAGAGGACTACTTAGTCCATGTAGGGGGAATGTATTTATCAAAAGCTTGGCTAGAGGATAGAGTAGAGTTGATGCAAAAAACATATAAGGCTAAACAAAAGTAGTACAATGTAGTACACAATAAGCTAGACAAGGCCAAGTTGATAATAGGACATTGGCAACAACTAGAGAAGCTTGAGGAATCACAGAGGGGGAGGATAGATGCAGATACTGAGCTACACAAATAATTAATGGAGCTAAGGGATATTAATTCTCAATAATTATAGGCAATTAAGTAATTATAGATAGAGCTTCAACTCACTAAGAAATTTTCACAACCCTTGTTAAAAAATTGTAGTCATATTTTTGGGCCATGATTATGGTTTTTATGGAGATATGTTTTGTGTTGAAGATCACTACCTCTACTCAAGCCCTAAACACAAAAGTGAAGGATGAGGTGGATGAAGTGATCCCATCCTTAACCTTCAAGGTTCCTCAAGTTAAATCTCTAGTTGAAAAAATCTATGGTCTTCCAAATGAGAAGCTAATGAAAATCAATGTGCAAAATAAGAGAGAAACAATAGTGAAGGTCAATAGGTGCTAAGAAAGAATAAGGCCAGTCTAAAGTGTTAGACCCAATTAGCCACTTAGAGTAGGTCATGAAAGGATTGAGGGGGCACATAATATCTTTGGTTCAACAAGGGTTGCTCTCCTAATTTCCTGATAATGAAATAGTGCTCCAAGAAGAAGAATTGAAAGCAATGTTCATAAACAAAGAAGAAAACTAGACATATTTTGGGGGATGGGCACATATGTCAAAAATCAAAGAAATAGAACAAATCTTTTATCTACTTGCATAGTTATAATCCAAGAAAAGGTTGTTGTGGAAAGACTCAAAGGAATCTCCCATCAAGACATAATTGAACTAGATAATACCTTTTAGGCCTTCAAAAGAAAGGAGTTTCCAACTAATATAGAATGGGCATTTTTGTAATCAACCTTGGAGAAAATCTAAGTACTCCATTCTTGAGCACTATTTTTTTTATAAATATTTTATTAGTTTTGAGCATCCCCATTTAAGCTTCTAGGTTCTTCCTCACATTTGAGAATCCCTTGTGAGTTATTCATACTGTAGAGCTTTTCTCTCCATCCACCCCTTTGGGATAATTTTTAGGATAAATATTTTGCATTTCTTCCCATTCTTCTTCAATGTATTTCATCACCAAGTGACAAGATAATAATTTTCCTTTCAATTTACTTGGTTTTATATAAGTTGTAAAATTTTCAAATACTTCATAGGTTTTTGTTTTGATGATATCATCAACAAGTATGTTCACACCATTGATCATTAGAAGATGTAATAGCAAGTGCAAAGTTTAGAAGTGATAATTTTGACACTTTTCTCTAGTGCATTATTGGTCAATAATGAACACATCAACACAAGGGCCCCAATTTTTCAAGATAGAAAACAAGAGTTTCTAAAGGATCACAAAAATTTCAATCTTGCTCTCACTAATCTAATGACATAAATGAAATTTCAATTATTATATCTTACAACTTAAAATTATTGCAAAATTGGATATAATATAGTGAGCTAGCAAGGACATGTGTCCCAATTCTTCTATATTTTGAGAGAGAAGTAAGAGAAAAGAATCAATACCAAGTGCTACATTTGTTCATAGTGATCTTCCAAAATATGTCAATGCAATAGGTAATTACCATTGTGGTATTAGTTAATGGATGACATTACAAATAATGAGGTGGGTCCATTTTATTTTTATCAAATAAAATAAAGCTTTAATTTTTTTGTAAGATCAATAATATACATATCTTTCAAAAGGTTGTCAACCCTAAGAAGTTTTCCAATTAATATAAAAATTCTAAGATAATCTTAAATGATTATTGAAAGAACCTAAAATTTAATATTATAATTTAAAAGGCTAACACAAAAATATTAAAAAAGTGAAATATAATAAAAATGTATGAGAAAGCTTTAATAGTCTCATCATTCCCTTAAATAATATGTTACCATAACAAATTACATATTATCAAACATAAATGGAAAAAAACCTCTCAAATCAAACAACATTTTCCTCCAAAAATATAAATATTCTGAAACACATACAAATACAAGAAGGTAAAGCTTCCACCTCAAAAACATACAATAGAAACCCACAATATGGGAAGCACTAAGATCTTCTACAACAAGAATTTTTAGTTGTTGGAAAGTAATCTACATAATTCAAATAAAACCTTCAATAAATGATCAGACCAGATGAGCATCGCACACATCCCAATCCTGCTCAAAACACACAAGCGGAAAATGATACATTGTATGCATGAGAGAAAGTGGAAATTAGCAGAACTATTGGCAATATTCAAAGCCTTGTGTATTTAGTTCCACATTTTGCATAGATGTCTACCAGGGCAGTTGCAACTACAAACAAAATTCCTCTATCCTTTATACTCTGATGCATGCCCATGCCCTGTTCAAAAGCTCCCATTTTTAGCCTAGGCGGGGAGGATGCTGGCGAAGGTTGCGGAAACTGGCTTCACACCTGCCAATTGCATTTGCTTGAAAGTTTCTAAAGCCTTTTCAACAAATCCATTTTACGCATATCCTGCAATCATGGCATTGTATGAAATCACATTTCTTTGAGGCATTCGGTCAAACAGCTCGCGTGCTTTGTATATGCTTCCACATTTAGATGCATGTCTACTGGATCATTTCCAGCTACAGTTGTCAAAACCCTATCGTTTATGCTTTTACGGACACTTAAAACCCTGTTCCAGCTTCCATTTTGGAATAGGCTAGGGATACGTGAAGACATCTACAACTTTACCAGACAATCAAAGGGTTTTAGTAGAAGATGGTTGTTTTGAATACCTTCGTCACTGTCAATAAGAGAGTCAGCAGCATTAACAGAGAAAATAATGAAAAAAATAAACCACAAAAAATATAAGAAACTCAATACAACATGGGATTAAACAACTTTCAATGTGTGAACAAGTTTTTGAATGACAAAATAGTGTGCGGGATTTTGAGGTGGGAAACAGGTGTAGTTTTAAACCCCTGAGGCAGGAAATCAGGGCAGTTAAACCTATGGTGGGAAAGAGCGCATCTATAGAGATGACAATTTGCACCCAGATGGATGCATGGCATGGATGCCTCCCAAAGTGCGTTGATTTTCTTGTCATAAAACTCTCCTGCAAATTCTGACATTTTCTGCATTACAGGTTGCCGTGGGTTTTTAGTACATTATTACAATGTATACAAAAAAATAAGGAGTAAACAATGGAAGAGTAAAAAATAAAAAAAACTTAAAAGATAAGATTGATAAGATTCATTTATATTCATTTTATTTGTATGTAATTAATTTTTTATTAAAATAATAATATTATAAAAATACTTAAAATGTTAGTTATTAAATTTTAATAAAATTTAATAATTCTTTATATTAAAATAAATTATACTAAATAATTATAATTTTAAATTATATCAATATTCTCAATAAAATTTTATTCAATATTTTAAATTTGTTTATTTTTATACTAATATTTATTAAATAAATGTACACACAACATTTAAAATAAGATAGAAAATAAAAATATTTAAATTTAATATAAAATAAAATATTAAAATTTTCTAAAAACCGTTTCTATTAATTTAATTTAAATATTGAGATTTTGATGTATTTAATATAATTTGATATTATAAGTTTTGATAAAAAAATGTCAATTTTTAAATTTTAATTTGAAAGATAATAGATCAAGAAAGAATGTATTTAAGTTCATGTCATAACTAATTAACTCATTGCAATAGTACTGATAATGTAAACACTTGAATAAATATAATAATTTAATATTGATATCTATTTAAATAACTATATTATGTTAGTCTTTTGATATTTTAAATATATTAATTTTGATTTCTTTAATAGTTTTTATTTGAAATATTTTACTAATATTTAATGAAAATTAAATATTTTTATCTTAAAATGTATACTTTAAGTTTAAATAATTTATTTAAATATAAATATATTGTTAGTTATTTCTAATATTAGTTTATATAAAGATATATAAATATTAGATATCTTTGTATAAATATTTGATATCTTTATATAAATTAATATAAATATTAATTTTATTCAAAGAATTTATATTAAAAAAAATTAAAACTTATTTTTATCAAAATTTCTAATATTATTATTTTTAACCAATGAGAACTTGAGTAATTTTTCTATTTGAATCTGATTACTACAACATTCTTTTTAATAATACATTATGTGAATTTTTTTTAATACTAAATATAAATATTTATTTATTTATACTCATATTTATTTATTATATTTTCCATTCTATTAAATTCAAATATATAAAATAATCTAATAAAATTCAAATAAATAATATATTTTTAATATATTATACTATTAATTTAACAACATATTATAATATTATAATATATACACTATATAATACATATGCCAGCATGCTTCTTGTAGCCATAGTATCTATTATATAATTTTAACATCGTTATATTATTATAGTATATATGTATTATATTATAATATATATAGTATCTATTATAATATTATAACATCATTATATTTATAATGCCAAATGTTTATTTATACTCCTTATTTATTTATTACATATTTTCCGTTTCCTGGTAGGATTCAAATGTATAAGAATAATCTAATAAAGATTCAAGATAAATAATATATTTTAATATATTATACTTATTAATTTAACAACATATTATAATATTATAATATATACACTATATAATACATATGTAACATATATAATATCTAATATATAATTTTAACATCATTATATATATATATATATATATATATATATATATATATATAACATTTATACCATCTAAACTATAATTTAATATATTAAATAATAATATTATAATTTTATATTTTATTTAATTTTGATTTTATTTTGTAACATAATATTTTGATTTTGTAGCATAATATGGATGGTCCATTTGGGCATGGTGGGTCCCTTCGGGCAGGTGGGAGGCAATAAGTTTTTAAACTAATATATTTAAAACTATCTTATTTACCATATAAATTAAATAATTTATATAACATTATTTATAAAGATAAGATATACAAAGAATATGTTAAATTATTACTTGGAAAAAAAAGTTTCTAAAACTTAGAGAATTGAGTGTGGAAGAACTTTCCTAAATTTACAAGTTTCTATTATAATATACTTAAAATTAAAAAATCTAAATTAATGTATTTATAGTTATATAATAAAGCTTACATCTAATTATAACCCTGACCCTAATTATAACCTTGACGTGAAACTTAACCCTAATTCTAATTCTATCTCTAATCGTAAAGTAAACTTTAATCTGAACTATAACCCTAACCCTAATTCTATATCTAATTATAAACCTAACCTTAATCCTAATAATAACCTTAATTCTAATTCTATCTCTAATTGTAAAGTAAACCTTACTTTGAACTATAACCCTAACCTTAATTCTATATCTAATTATAATCTAATTATAACCCTAACCTTAATCCTAATAATGACCTTAACATGAAACCTAACCCTAATTCTGATCTATTTAATCACGCTATGTAAATTGTTTTAATTTTAATTTTAATTTGTAAATCTTGGACTCACCTACTTATGACTTGTAAACATGGGTTATGCCCTGAGCTCTTTAGTTATTCTATGAGATTTTTTTTAATTCGTTTCAATCTGTTAAATCATGCTATCTATTTTTTTTATGATTTTTTTTTGGTAAATCTTTCATAAGATTATAGGCCCCTTGAAGACTATGTGGGGTAAGCATGGTTCAAATTGGGTTATTGTTGAATCTATGCAAATATTTTAGGAGAATTTTTAATTTGTTTCAATTTATAAATCATGTGAGTGTTTTGTTACTTTAATTTGAATTTTTGAATTTTCTTTGCAAATATTTGATAAGGTTATGCCAACCTTTAGTGTTGTTTGAATCATTATCCATAATCAAGAAACCATTATCCTTGATATTATGCCTAAAATTATCATCACAAAACCCATATAAATTATAGTTATAATTAAAAGTTTTTTTTTATCATTTTGTACAAGAGGTTGACCTTTTTGTAAGAGAAATTGCCAAATTCTACCCTTTGGATGAAAACCAATGGGGCGATTTCAATCAAAGGTAAAAAAATTCATTTTTGTCTCTAATTATAAAAATTGACATGGACTTATAAGTTTTCCCCCTAATTTTAAATAATATTATAGGGATACCCCCTATCTTTCTTCAATTCATAATAGAAGCAATTGAATTAGATAATTGAAAAAAATTCATAATTAGAAAAAATGTGAGGATTTATGAGAGTAATTTCAGCCATGATGGGGTTTTTTAGATAGATCCAACATGCTACTAGCTTTCTCACTTTAAATTTTTTTATTAATAATGGATTCATTCTAGGCATAGGCTTCTTATGCACTTTCTCATACACTATGGAGTAAAACCTGCACTTACCATTATAATTTCCCTCTCATGCCTATTATAGTCTTCCCAAGCAATTTTGAATTTATTAAACACAACTAATTAAAACATAACTATTCTATAACTTTTTGGAGGACTTCGCTGCCGTGCAACTTTGATTTATATAAAGATATAAATATTTGTATCAAAATATTTCAAATAAAAACCATCTAACAAGATCAAAATTAAAATATTTAAAATATCAAAAGACTAACATAATATAATTATCTAAAGAGATATCAATATTAAATTATTATATTTATTCAAGTGTTTACATTATCAGTACTATTAAAATGAGTTAATTAGTTATGACATGAACTTAAATACATTCTTTCTTGATTTATTATCTTTCAAATTTTAAATTTTAAAAAATTAACTTTTGTTTTTATCAAAACTTATAATATCAAATTATATTAAATACATCAAAATCTCAATATTTAAATTAAATTAATAAAAACAATCTTTAGAAGATTTTAATATTTTATTTTATATTAAATTTAAATATTTTTATTTTCTATCTTATTTTAAATGTTGTGTGTACATTTATTTAATAAATGTTAGAAACAATCTTTAAAAGATTTTAATATTTTATTTTATATTAAATTTAAATATTTTTATTTTCTATCTTATTTTAAATGTTGTGTGTACATTTATTTAATAAATGTTAGTATAAAAATAAATTAATTCAAAATATTAATATAATTTGAAATTATAATTATTTAGTATAATTTATTTTAGTATAAAAAATTATTAAATTATTAAATTAAAATTTAATAACTAACATTTTAAGTATTTTTATAATATTATTCTTTTAATAAAAATTTAATTACTTATCAATCTTACCTTTTAAGTTTCTTTCATTTTTTACTCTTGCATCGTTTACTCCCTCATTTGTTCGTATACATTGTACTAATGTACTAAAAGCAACCTGAAATGCAGAAAATGTCAGAATTTGCACGAGAGTTTTATGGCAAGAAAATCAACGCACTGTGGGAGGCATCCATGCCATGCATCCATGTGGATTATGGAATTGTCACCTATAGACAGTCCATGGTGGAAATGGCCATCTAGGCGGCGACTGAAACGGATAGCCAAATGTGAAAACGGACGTAATGTTCTAGAATGGGAAATGCGACGGGCAATGTCTATAGGGGTGACAATTTGCACCCCATGGCATCGATGCCCATCCGCTGCCATCCCTGACATACCCGCTGCCGTGCCTTTGGCAATACGGCAAATACGGTGCTGCACAAACATCACGTCTGTCCTTTCTATGCCTGCAGCTGTCCACGGATGTCCACAATCATTATATGATTTTCATGTTACATATGTTATGTGGGCAGCGCGGCTATCTTTTTTTTTGTGCCTCTTTCTTTTTGTTTTAAGTTTTTTTTAATGTTTATAAATAAACTATCTAATGAAACAAATTAAAATATCATTGATTTCAATTAAAATATTTAGGTTTTATTAATAATATTTAGATAAATAAAAAAAATATTATTTATCATTTCTTACAATTTATTTATTTAGTAATTAATTTGAAATTTTATCTAAGTTTTTAAATAAGTTAAAAAAATAAAAATTAATATATTTTAATATCTTAAAATTTAATTCCACAAAATCTGTTGTAATCATAATATAATATAATTTTATTTATATATTAGAGTATGTATCTTTTCAAAAAATCTAAATAAAATATATTGACATATGTTTTTCTTAAACTTCTCTTTTTAATCAATTTATATTTAAAAATTAATTAATCTATTAAAATATTTAAAAAATATTAAATAAATCTAATTTATTTTAAAAATAGAATAATACATAAGTTTAAATGTAAAAGTTAAAATAAATACATTATTTAATTTTATTTATAAGTTTATTTATTCTAATGCCACACCCTTCATAAAAGCCCTCTCACGAGCCCTACTTTCAGATTTATAATAAATCTTTCATTGTGTTACCAGTAAATCTTCACCCAGCGTGTTAGGAGAGTGGAAGAGGCAATGAAATTACGTAATGACGAGTGGAGGAATAAGTGATTGTTAGGTAGTTATCATCCATAAAATATGGAAGCCAATGCACAATAGAAAGTAAAAATTGTGAAGACACTGCATAAAATGATAAAATGTATCAAAGCTAGAAATACAATGTAGTAATGTATGTAACTATTGAAAATAGGTTAATTGATTCATTTTGAAAATATTATAAAGTAAAAAATATATTTTATAATATATTGTATTATATATTTATTTACATATCAAATATACTGATGTAAAAAATTATTGATATAAATTAGCATTTTTATAAATTAAAATTATACAATTATTATTTTAAAAATTAATTATTTGCAAAATGATTGTTTATTTTAATAATGTTGATTGTTTTGATAAAATAAATAATATATTATATTATGATTACAATAGATTTTGTGGAATTAAATTTTAAAATATTAAAATATATTAATTTTTACTTAATGCTTATTACAAGAGGAGTTTCCAGATTCAAGAGGAGTTTATTACAATGAGCCCAAGACTATTGCAACATGATTCCAGAGCTTTAGGGGTGCTTGTTTATGAGGTTTCAAGTGCTCTTCCCTTGTTAAAAGTGTTTGGTGGTGTTTGGGAATGAAATGATGGATATTTACTATTTTTGAGTGAAATCCTTTTCTGTCTAGCCCTGAAAATGACATAGCCCTGAATCTCCAAAAATTGAGCATAACTCTCATACTATTTAACATCATACACATAAGCTTTAAACTAGCAAAATAAATTTGGTGATGAGGAGATAATTTATGCAAATTGAAATATACCTCTCTCTTAAGACATCTATTGATCAAGTTTCTTAACACTCATCTCTTCATCATAGGGCTATATGTTGATCTAAATTTTTTAGATGTACAACAGATTTGAGATAGCCCATGAATATCATTAATTTTTTAAAAATGACTGTCATGGGATGGTAATAGTCATTAAAATTTTAAAAAATGATTGTCATGGGCTATAGATAGTCATTAAAAAGATTTTTGTTTCTGGATTTTTAATTTATTTTTGTATTTTGTATTTTTTTAAAATTGACATCCCATAGCAAAGAGAAATGACTTTGAGAAAATTCCAAGCTTTTGAACATATTTTATGTTTTCATAATTTGAAATCATCTAAAACTAATTGCAACTCCAACAAGGTGGTTGGTTTAAGAGGAGGTCCTAGAATTGACACTTGGATCAGATCTTGGCATGAGGTATTCGTATCAAACATATGTTTGGCTTATTTATTTATGTGCATTAAATAATTTTCTTCGAAGTGTAAGTGTGTTATGTGGTAAGTAAGTATATGGTAGCAGTGTATATCCTCACCATTATCTCATGAATGGACAATCAGACTATGGATATACTTTAGAAGGTGGACTTCACTAAGTATTATTTATGATGGATTGTGAGATGAGGTAATGTTTAAAGAAAGCTCTGAAGTTGGGACATATATGAATGTAATAGCTCTCCATTTAATGATTCATTAAAGGGGTAGTGATTTTGGCATTCAATTGTTTCTCTTGTTGAACAACAATTAATTGAGGGGGAAAAAAGCATCTAATAGTAATGTGTACTATACAATACTAATAAACAAATAATGAGTGGCAAAGTTCAAGGATTTGAAACAAGAGAAACACAATAGGGTAGAATTAGGTATTTGCTAGCCAATGTTTTTAGTGAGCTCAAACATGAGAATTTGCTTGTTAGAAAGATTAATGCCTTTCCTTCCTTTATTATACCTTTTTTTTTATATTTAAGCTAGGATCATGACATGATTTTCATTTTATTTGTTTTCTATTTTAGTCTCCTTTAATAATAAGTGACAACACTTAAAGGTGTTATCAAATAATAGATATACACAAATATTTATATAGTCTTATTAGCGAAATACTACACATTTAGGTTTTTGGTAGTTATTTTATGTAGTACTTTGGTTGATAAGATTATAAATATTTGTATCTATTGGTCATTTGATAACATCTCTAGGTGCTATTACTACTTTTTAAGAATTTGGGAATTGTGATACTTTAAGATATTTTTTTACAAATTTATAAAAAATGAAACAACTACGAAGGTATTGTTAATTTATCGAAATTAATGGTCATTTCCAAAGATACATAAGAGTGATACAAATGTTATTAACCAAACAAATTATATATGATTTCACAATTTTCTTTTAAGATATGTAGCTCAAGATAGGATAAAGCTAGAGTAGATGTGAAACATTCCAATCATACTCAAGGTAGTACAAGAAAGAAATTGCTTAAAAACCCCATCATTGTAACCATTTTAAAAGTATTTTAATACATAAGAATTTTTTACTAGATTTTGGTATGAATTTTCTTAAGTATTTATTATTTTCATGTTTATGATTACTTGTAAGGGTTTATTCATACAACTATATAGGTCTAGCCAAAGCTACTAGGACTCTCATGTGCCTTGAGAAAAAATTCTATAGATTGATATGTTGGTGTGTAAGGGTGTTAAGTGATATCCATTTGGTCAACTACATCCATGAGAGTTTCTTATAACAATAGATTTTTTAAGTCACAATATTCACATAAGGTACAATATAATATTAATTTTTTAAAGCATATTGATTTGCATGATTCTAAAAGTAATTTTGAGGGCATGCTTAATGATGATTAGAATAATTCTACATCTTCTATGACAATTAGTACATTTTCACTTGATGAGATACTTGTGAATGGTTATTATGGTCCTTTATATGCTAGAGCTTATGTTTGTTACAAACCAATTAAGAGTGTTCTTATTGATCTTACTTGTCAATTTAACATATACTCAAAAAATACTTAATCATCATTTTAATAGCTATAATATGAGTATTCAATTGTTTCCTTTAAGATAACTAATGGAATGCCAACTATGCCTATGGGTTTCTTTATTTTACTTTTGGTAGATTTTTTGAAAGAAGATCAACTTGAAATATCATATATTTCTTACTTTGGATGAGTTCCATGTATTACTTGGTTTTCCATAGATTCAATAATGTCAATAAGTTCCTTATATGTTACATTAGTATATTAAATAGGTTCAAAAGGGGTGAAGTTGTTACTATTGCTAGAGAACCATATGTATCATTATCAAAATTACATAATTTTATTTTGGATACATTTATTAAGATTCTTAAGGAAACATGCTAAGAAATATGCATCAACCATGCATCTTCATTATTTTTGGTACCTCAACTTGGTGGGGTCATATCTCCTAAATTTCTTATAAAATTGAAATTGTTAGATGCATTGGAAAGAACTCCAAAAAAATATAAGTAGAAATACAAAGAGGGTTGAGATGAGTGTTGAGAAACTTAATCAATAGGCACGTCTTAAGAGGGAGGTATATTTCAATTTGCATAAATTATCTCCTCATCACCAAATTTATTTTGCCAATTTAAAGCTTATGTGTATGATATTATATGGTATGAAAGCTATACTCAATTTTTGGAGATTCAGGGCTATGTCATTTTCAGGGCTAGATAGAAAAGGATTTCACTCAAAAATAGTAAATATCCATCATTTCATTCCCAAACACCACCAAACACTTTTAACAAGGAAAGAGCACTTGAAACCTCATAAAAAAACACCCCCAGAGCTCTGGAAAGATGCTGCAACAGTCTTGGGCTCATTGTAATAAACTCCTCTTGAATCTAGAAACTCCTCTTGTAATAAGCATTAAGTAAAAGTCTTGAATCTGGAAATACCCTGCTACCTTCATTCACCAAGCCAATTTCTCTGAAGTTAGGCTTGAAGAAAGTCTTGTAATAAGTGGTAATCACAACCCGGTGGACTCATGAAGTTAGGCTGGAAGGAAGTAGGATCACAAAATGGAGTTCCTCAAAGTGGGAAGTTAGTACACAATTTGCTACAGGTTTGAGCATCAGTTTGAACTCCTATCTTTAGCTTAAGAGTTAGCTTTACAATGTGCAATGAACCTTAGCATAGGTTACTTATTAAAAAAAAGGAAAAGGGCAAGGAAAAGAGAAGGTTCCTAGACCTGAAATTCAGCAATGAACAGTCATCATGGAGGATTTTACTATGGACAACCTTCCTAAAATAGAATTTCACTTCTTAAGCTAAAGATAGGAGTTCAAACTGATGTTCGAACCTGCAGCAAATTGAGCACTAACTTCCCACTTCGAGGAACTCCATTTTGTGATCCTACTTCCTTCCAGCCTAACTTCGTGAGTCCACCCTATGATTACCACTTATTACAAGACTTTCTTCCAGCCTAACTTTGGAGAAATTGGCTTGGCGAATGAAGGTAGCAGGGTATTTCCAAATTCAAGACTTTTACTTAATGCTTATTACAAAAGGATTTGAATTCATGATTCTCATTATAACTAATAAAAAATACATATATATACTTGTAAATATATTTCTATGTCATCTAAGTTATCTATTTTATTTGTAGGGCTTTTAAATTCTAATATGGTGTATTTTATTTTCCTTCACAAATTAATAATCATTATCAATTCAAATTTAATTACATTTTTATTTCCTAATATGTTTTACATTTCAATTCCATAGGTCTCCTAAAATCTAAATAAACCACATTTTATTGAGTTCTTTAAATCTATGTGATTTTGAGTTTCCTTATGAAATTCCAATGATTTATTGCTTAAGCTTATTTTATTTAACATTTCAGGGGGATGTTAGGGTATAATCAATCTTAACCCACTTTTACTAGTGAACTGCACCATAATCCGTAATACACAATACACTTTTCCTAGTGCAATACTTTTTTGGTTTTAGGTCAATGGAATGTTAATGTTTAACTAACTATATAAGAAAATAATGAAGATATGAAGATTTCAAAGATATGAAAATAATTAAATATATAAAATAAAAATTTCTTGCACCATGGATGATTGAATTCTCTAATAGATATTCATACAAAAATGAATTGATCAAAGTTAAAATATACCAAAATTTCAAAATATTTGCAATGCACATAGGTTTTCATGCATAGATGGAAGATTTAATAAACTAAAAAAATAAGTTATTTTTTATTATAATATGGCATACTACTGTTTTTATATATCTAGATAAGGCGGTTATAGAGATCCAACAAAAAAAATGGAAACACTATTAAAAAAGGATGTACATGCCTATAAAACAAGAATCGCTTACCCACTAGCCATATTACATTTCATGGGCATCATTGTGTGTTAAATGACAATTGTTCATATCACAAAATGATAAAAAGTGTATATGCATTAAATGATTTTCTTCAAAGTGTAAGTGTGTTATGTGGTAAGTAAGTATATGGTAGCAGTGTATAACCTCACCATTATCTCATGAATGGACAATTAGACTATGGATATACTTTAGAAGGTGGACTTCACTAAGTATTATTTATGATGGATTGTGAATATATAGATGTTTATATGCAGAAATATACATCACTTACTACCAGGTAAATATGAATGTCTTCTTTAACAATCATGGTAATGTAAATGGTCTCCATCATGCTCATTCCTTTTTATTTTATGGACCTTGTAAATTTTCTTGTCAATGTAAGAATCTTAAGATCTTCTCTAATGTGTGACTTTGTTAATTATAGTTTTTATTATTTGCTCATTCCTTTTTATTTTATGGACCTTGTAAAATTTAGAATGGATTGTTCCATATAGATATTTTTTATAATATGCATACTTTATTTATCAGGTTGGAGAAACTTTGGTGGATTTAATTGTAGATGAAAATCATGAGACTTTAGTAAGTTGGGGACAAATGCATGGGTCCAAGATGGCGTGGTACTTAGTGTGATGGAATTTGACTCAACAAATAGTTAGGAGTATTCTTGTTCACACCTAACATACAAAAACCTTGCTAGGATGCACTTTAGAAGTTTCAAACATCTCAGACCAAAACACAGAAAGGTATAACCAGTCAATGCAATAGTCAACAAGCTGTCCAAAACATCCTCTATACATATCTAACAAAGAAAGTATTCTCCAAGTTATTTTACAAGAACGTCCAACAAGCATAGTAGACAAAAGGATAGTGATCGTTGCCCCATTCCTATCTCTCTAAATCCTTCGCTCGAATATCATCGAGAGGTCCTTGGACTGAGCACAATAAGATAAGTCAAAAGAAAAAGATAAAGCATACAAACAAGTTGATGTTCTTCAATACCGCTAACCAAAAGGGAATGTGTTTTTTAGGATAAGAACTGAAACTATTGCCAAAAGATAATGTCCATTGTAGGAAGGATACATCCTAGAACATGTTAGTGGATGGCGACACGTCATTTCATTTATCCAAAGTGTTCTTTCTGATAAATATGCCCCTTGTAGGAAGGATTCATCCTAGGACATGATGTTATTAGATGATTGATATGGGACTATTTGGATGATGGACTATCGACACAAATAATTGACCAACTTGTTTACGTACTGACTTAAACCTGAGACTTGACATTTTTGAGTTTTACTTTTAAGCTACTAGACTTGTTTCTAACTATTTTACCAAAGGTTGAGGATGACGATCATTTTATTATGGATGGTGTTATTGCAGGTGCAAGCGAGATGAGGTGGATGGATTTTTTCAAATATCTGGATGTTTTTGATCTTTTGCAATGTTTTGAGGTTGTTTTCAGTATTTTTTGATATTTTTAGATGTTTTGATTTTTTTGGTTTTCCACTATTTTAGGATTTTCTGAGATTTTGACCAGAGACTAACCTAAAGACCTATCCTAGGGGCCTCAAGGGCTAATCAACAGATTAGCCTTGCCTATGTTACATTAGAGACCACATAGTTTGGTTTGACTTGGCGGATTCTAGGATGACGATATACATGATGAGATATCGGTTTATTATGATGAACTCCTAAAGGGTGACCTAAGTGTGTCTCGAGGGATGATCAAGATCCAACCTTGCCCGTTCAAAGGCTCAGACACATGGATTCGATGAAATCTGACTTTTTTTTGCTGACCTATTTTTGGATTTTTGATATGTTTTGATGTTTTGATTTTCTTCTTATTTTTTATGTTTTGGATTTTTTGATTTTCTGATGTTTTTGGATTTTCTGATTTTGTGATGGTTTTAGATTTTTTGATTTTATGATGTTTTTGGATTTTCTGATATTTAGGACTTTAAGAATATACACGAATCCGATCTGATAAGAACATACCCCCAACGTGTTGCAATAGACTACTCTGATAAAGGTAGGACAAACTGACCTTAAGGATGGGCCAAGTAGTACTAGGAGGGATCATGATACGAAAACAAGACTAAGCTATGGTGTGATGTGGGTGGATGAGTGATGGATGGAGACCTGAATGCAATGGATGATGGAATTGAAATGGATGGATTATGCAGAACAAGTCATAAAGATCCTATGGATGGAAAGTGCTTATTACACAAGGTGATTGTTTGCTAGGTTTTCACCAAGGTACTTGCCCAAAATGCCACCGAAGTAGTTTTCACTAGAGGATGATTTTTTTCTTTACTATTTTCAATCCTTTTTTGATTTTTTCAGATTTTTTGATTTTTTGATTTTTTTATTGTCACCAAGACTCCTGTTTACTAGGTTTTCGCCGAAGTAACCATTTTTTCAAGACATTTCTAATTTTTTTGGATTTTTTTATTGTCACCAAGACTCACATTTTAGATAGCCCTTTACCGTTCCATTTTCATCATGTTGAGCTAAAAGAGCTCCAAGGGCTATTGTTGTTGCTGACACGTATAGAATCAATGGTTTTCTTGGGATTGGTGGCATTAAGACTAGTGGTGTTAGTATGTATTCCTTGATTTTGTTGAATTCCTCTTCACACTTGATATCCCATTTGTACACTACTCCCTTGTGGAGTAGGTGAGAGTATTGTTTTTGTTTGTCTGCTAGTTGTGCTATGAATTGTCAGATGGATTGGAGTCTGCCTTGGAGACCTCTCAATTGTTTTAATGTTTTCAATGCCTCCATCTCGAGGATTGATTTTAGTTTTGCTAGATCCACATCAATGCCTCTCATTGACACTTTATATCCTAGGAACTTTCCTGATTGTACGCCGAAGATGCACTTCTTAGGGTTTAATCTGACCTTGTACTCCTCCAGCCTGTCAAAGATGGCACTAAGGGTTGCTATGTGATATTTTCTCTTTTTGGACTTGGCTAGAATGTTGTCAACATAGTCTTCAACCATCTTATGGATCATGTCATGGAATATCAATGTCATGGACCTTTGATATGTTTCCCCTGTGCTCATTAAGCCAAATATGTC
This sequence comes from Sequoia sempervirens, assembly GCA_007258455.2. NCBI lineage: Eukaryota > Viridiplantae > Streptophyta > Pinopsida > Cupressales > Cupressaceae > Sequoia > Sequoia sempervirens. The sequence continues at coordinate 17,384 of VDFB02336071.1, forward strand.
ATGGACCTTTGATATTTTGCATTGGGAATCCCCGAGCCTTAGCTTTGGTATTTGCCTTGGAATACCAACCCAAAGACTTGGAGGGCATTCCCAAAGACCAGAGACATCTTTTTTCCAAATTCAACAAATTTTCACATAATCAGGTTCATGCTCACCATTAAGATTGCATCTGGTTCAATATCAAGAAAATTGAACACATGGGTAATGTTAGGTTCTTTATTAGCTTTCCAACGATGGAATTTTTTTCACTTTCTAACAATGTTAAGCCTCCCCCTATCCCTCTATCTCTCTATACCTCTCTCCACCTATGGGAAGAGGAAGGTTAGGAAGGATGGTGAGAGAGGAGTGATAGAGTGAAGTATAGAGGAATGTATTATTTCCATGAAATTCTTAAGTTCAATATGGAATTTTTGTTAATACATTCTTTTTACCAATGTTGTCCATATTTTCATTATAAATGATTAATTGAATAATGAACTGATGAAACTATAAATGATTAATGTTATCCATATTTACACTATAATTGATTAATTAAACAATTCAATAAGGATCCTTTTTACCATGTAATTGATGCAATCATTGTAATTAATCATTCATAATATTCCTCAAATGTGTTTATAAGGCTTGTTGATGAGAGTTTGAAATATTCAAATTCCTTACAAAAGCTATGAATTATTAAAGAAGAAAGTGATAGAGCAACTAGATTTTTTTAAAACAATGATCATATTGATAAAGATCTAGTACAAAGGAGAAGTCTCTTTAGAAATATATACAAGAATAAATATAAGTGATATAAATTCATCATAAACATCCGCGCATCATCCGTCCGGGCATCAAAGCGACAAAAGATCAGGCGCAAATCGAGACGAGATCATCCGCATCAATCAAAAATCATCGAAAATCAAAACCAAAACTTTTCTCCTCAAAGTCACATCCAGAGTCATCCTCGGGAACAGCGAATCAAATCGAGAAATCACTCAAATTGGATTTAGCTTCAATGAGGGATAGGGATAATGTTTTTGGATAGGGATAGGGATAACGTTTTTGAGCTGGTATAATGGAGGGGGATGGTGAAAAATGGTTTGGAAGAATGATAACACATAATGTATTGACTTAAGAGATTCTTCCTTCCCTTGAGAAGTTGAAATGGAAAAGGAATCTGAAGAAGTAGACCAAAGTGAATGAGATAGATAGTGTATTGACTGAAGAGATTGAGGAAGGTGCATGTGCAGTATGTGCAATGGGAAAATGGCAATGTAGAAGTGGATAAAGTCAAGAGGTTTTGTATTGCATATGAATTTGTGCAAGTAAAGAATGTGAGAGATGATGTTATAAGTGGAGTTGAACAAATGAACTCAAAGATTCTTGAACTTAAGAATTTCATGGAACAAATACAACTGGAAATAGATAACAAGGAAAAGGAAAAATCATATCTAAGTGCAAAAAAAGAGAATCAGTTGGGACAGTGTATTTTCCAATAGGGAACAAAAAAATGACAGTGTTTTCCAACAGGGAAATAACTATCAGGGGACAGTGTGTTTTCCAACACTGTCCCTTGTCAATTATTTCCACAAGGGACAGTGTGTTTTCCAACACTGTAAATAATGTTGGAAAACACACTGTCCCCTATCAGTTATTTCTAATTAGTTATTTCCCTATTGGAAAACACACTATCATTTTTTTGTTAAACACATTGTCCTTGACAACAAGGGACAGTGTGTTTTCCAACATTGGAAATAACTAATAAGGGACAGTGTGTTTTCCAACATTAGAAATAATTGACAGGGGATAGTGTGTTTTCCAACATTCAATAACTAACAGGGGACAGTGTGTTTTCCGACAGAGGACAGTGTGTTTTCCAATAGGGGACAGTGTGTTTTCCAACAGGGAACAAAAAAAATGACAGTGTGTTTTCCAATAGGGAAATAACTAACAAGGGATAGTGTGTTTTCCAACATTATTTACAGTGTTGGAAAACACACTGTCCCTTGTCAATTATTTCCACAAGGGATAGTGTGTTTTCCAACACTGCAAATAATGTTGGAAAACACATTGTCCCCTATTAGTTATTTCCCTGTTGGAAAACACACTGTCATTTTTTTTGTTCCCTGTTGGAAAACACACTGTCCTTTTTTATTCCTTGTTGGAAAACACGTTGTCCCCTATTGGAAAGCACACTGTCCCCTGTTGGAAAACACATTGTCCCCTATTGGAAAACACATTGTCCCTTGTTAGTTATGTAATGAAGTCCACCTTCAAATTTTTGAACAACTCTTTGGTTATAGTGAAAATGACATTTCACTTTCTTGATATGATTGGAACAAAAAAATGCTCACATTGTTTGTAGTATTGGGAAACACACTGTCCCCTGTGTAGGAAAAGTGGATAGGGGACATCATTAGAATGTAAGATGTCTAGAAATAACTAATAGGGGACAATGTATTTTTCAACATTAGAAATAAATAACAAGGGACAGTATGTCGTCACTATATTCTAATGATGTACCCCTTGTTCATATGATGATGACATTAATTTGGTAGATTAACCCAAAAAATTTGTGGCACATCTTTCGTCAATAATACAAATGTTATCAATACTTTCGTCAATAATACAAATGTTTGGGAAATAACTATCACGGGACAATGTGTGACTTTGTGTTAAAATATACATATATTATTAATACTTTAGGTTATTTATAACCATCTAGGTATGTTTTGAGTGCATATTTGTATTTTGAAGATGATGCATAAAATTAAAAATTACCACTATCTTGTGAATCCAACATTTTAGAATTTCAATTTCTTTGTAATACTTTGGATACTAGTGCATGACATTGATACTATCTCTATTTTTTCACCCATGGTTTCATATTGTTTTAGATGCTGATATAGAACATAAAGTAGATTGGGCAAAACACATTTGATCTATTCTTTAAGAGGATAAAATTTTGTACACAAAAAGTTCATCTATTGATAACATCAACTTTACATAGATTAGATGTAAAAATCTATGCTACATGGAAGGGTTGTCATCCCCAAAGAATTTATTCAATTCAAGATCATAGAAATGAGGAAGATGGTCCTCTAATAGGAAGACAAAAACCCTAAATGATAGTGATCCATTCTCTACAATCAGATATTTTATGAATTTACAACGATTTCAAGAACTACTCTTCCTAAGCGCTCAACATTTTTAGAGTCCTCTTTTTCCTCTCAAATCTTAGGCAAAGCTTTCTTTATATTGTGAATGCTTTCAAGTTTGAAGTCTACTCCCTTTGTCCAAATTAGAGTACCAACCTATTAAGACATCCATAAATCCACATCAAATTTATATAGCTAAATAAAAGGCTTTGAATCAAAGATTCATAATTGTAACCATAGGCTTTGAAAATTGAAATATATAACATTTCCTCTAGTCACATAGATCACTTTATAAAGTGTCCTCTCTGATCATGCTACTCACTTTCTATTTATAAGTCTGCTCTCTACACCAATAAAAGAAACATAGTATTAAAAGGCTTGAATAAATGTGAATTATCATTTTAGCATTTAATATAGCCAAGATAGAAGATGCATATATTGCAACCAAGAATTGGAGAAAAGATTCAATAATATTAAATTTTAAACATTAGTTTGAACTCATTATATTGAGGACCAAGTGTGTAAGGCTTCATGGAGCATGAACTTGTAAAAGAGCCTAGTAAATAACTTTGGATTCATAAGACAAAGAATATAGCTTTCCTTAAACACATGGGCATATAACCTATCTTATGGCAATATCTTCCGTATAGATGTGATGTGTTGTGTGATAGATTGGCTTGAATAAATCAAGCATACATAACCAACGATACACATACAACATTAGATTGGACTTGAAAAGATTTCTTGAAGTCAACCGGATTAATATTGTGCTCAATGGTAAGAAACATGAGTCTTAATTAACAAATCTTACAAAACAAGACTCCCAAGGCCTTCTCATCAACACAAAATTTTGATGATGAACCAATCTATGACATAAACAAGAGCTTTCATTAACTCCAACCCAAATTCTATAATGAATTTAACACATAGAATAGGGACATGGCAAACTCAAAAGAATCCTGCAACAACATCAATGACCAAAAAAACCAACATTAGCAAACAGTAAAATTCTCGTAAGAATACATTTAGGAAGCTTTAAATTGAACCTGGTAATTTTAAATTCAACATTACAGTATGCCCGCATGTAGTAATGACAAGTCTATTGCAAAATATCCCTTTAAGATTTTATTATTTTTTGCAAAGAGAAAATTTTGTTTACTTAAAAAATTATATTTATTCAAAATATATATATATATATATATATATATATATATATATATTTTGACATATGAATTGAATAAACATTCATTATTCCTCCCATTACGGTCATTTCATCTAGAATGAAATTGAGAAGCAAAAGAGAGGTTTTTCTTTTTCTCTAAATTACTTTCCAGTTCATAATCTAATTTTTCTGTTTTTCACTTCTCTTATGATTATGCTTCTTTGTGGAGGAACCCTACTCGATTTACAATTACTATATATTATCTTTTAAATTTCTTTGAAGTGATCTTGTGAGCGGACATCGTCTCATCTCTGATCGTTTTCGTCTTGCAAAAGATTCTTAACTACATATATGTAGAAGTCCCATTATCACAAGCATTCAACCACTTTCTTAAAGCTTCTCTTACATCATCAGCTTTTGCAGCCACTTTACAGAAATGAATAAGCTTCAAAAGTTCCATATCTAAACATTTACCATCAAATGGTTTTATGGGAAATACATTTTCTGGCTGCAGTTTATAACAAACAGGTTATCATCAACTATGATAACATTCTTTAAATCTCCAAATGGTTACCCAGTACACAAAATGTAGGCAACGAAAAAGAAGACTGATAATTTAAAAAAAAACACAGTAAGGTCAATAAACTTTGATGGGCATCGCGGAGCAATTTGTTTTACCTGCCACAAATCCAGTCACCAGACTTCCATCCAGAACGTCCGCCAGATCCAGTGTTACAGGAAGACCCAAAGCCAAAGTCGCCTCCTCTGGATCCTCCCCGCCCTCCAGAGAACTCGAACCCACTACCTCCTCCACCGCCAGATTCCTCCTTACCAGATCTACATTTAAAGCAGCTTGAACAGCTGGCGAAATTGCGAGCGCCACACCCTCCGGCTGAACAATATCGGTACCCAGGCTATTCTCAGTCCACTGTGCTAAAAGTAAGTCAGAAAAAAGGGGAAATTAGACAAAGAAAACAAAAATTCAAATGAATGACTGATTTGGAGCCGAGATTGAACGAAACCTTGAAATACTGTAAAATTTTACATTTTCCGCTTTTCTGCAGAAGCCGTTATAACGGATGACAAAATATATGCGCTTTGAGCAGAACACGACAGAGGGGTTGGCATTCTAGTTTGACAAATCTACCATATTCCTCCTTGCTTGCATCCAAAATGAGTTTCTGGAATGAATACACAGGATATATGACCATTTCAAATTTCAAATATCCCGCTCTTAAAATTGCCGCTCATTCTAAAAACTATTTAAATTGTCGTTCTCGGCCCGTCCGCCGTTCATCCGTTTGAAACCGCCGTTCCGTTCCCCAATCTCCGTCAACATCCATCCGTCAGTCTTTCCGTCAGTGCATTTTGTCCGGCGAGAAACGGGTACTGTCTGACATGTACGGGTGGAGTACTGACATGCACGGGTGGAGAGAAACGAGGAACCCAGAGGAGGCTGTGCTACGG
>VDFB02336072.1:0-40216 GCA_007258455.2 Sequoia sempervirens
AAAGTGAAGGCATGGATTGATTAAATAATTTTAAAAAGAGATTGAAACTCAGAAGTGCAGCCACATAGTGCATACATGCAAAGAAAATGCATTAAATAGCATGTGGGTCGATGAGAAACTACTGCAATGGCCTGGAGCACATGTATAGCCAGGCTGCTTTGTCCATTAGCTATAGACTTAAGTCAGCTGTTAAGCATCACTATTACTTTGTGCGTATTGTTTTTCTATTCTAGAAGTCTCTGTTCTAGGAGAGTTTATAGCGATTAAGCAGACTTTGTTATAGTTACAGTATCCAGAACCAGAAACGAGTTACTTGAGGGAATAAATAGCTTCTTTCCTCAGTTTCCTTTTACTTTAGAGGTTTAAATCACATAGTGAAATTGGCAATGTGAGCAAAAAAAAACTGTGCTTAATGTCATTTTGCATGTAAGCAAGACCATGGAAAAATATTGCATCATGTCTATGAGTGACGTAGTACATCATTCATTGTACTCATGTGCCATGTCAGCTTTTGAAATTAACTTTGTAAGCTTTTATTTGTAAAATAGGAAGATTAAACATACGTTAACTTGTAAACTACATAGCAACTTGCCACAGCTATAAACAGTCCTATGAAAAAATTTCCTTAAATGCATATAGGTAAAAACCAATTGACATAAAACAAAGACTTATGGCTCTAAACGCTATTTGAAACTGCAAACAGGGTTTAAAAATTATATGCTAGCAGTTCATTCTATTCTATGGATATTGTATAGAGGAAGTATAACATACTAACACATAAGCAAAACCTTTTCTATTGCTCGAAGACAAATTACTATTGCAATTGTGGATAATGCATTTTTCTATTTGCATATATGGAAATAGCCCTCTAAATCATTTATGTTCAAAGAAATGAGGAATACAAGATGACAAAATGAATACATGGAAAAGAACTTTATGCAGTTATTATATTGAAGAATTTCAATTGCATTTCAAGAAAAGCAAAAAGACAAATTGGAAAACTGACCTTGTAATCTGCTATCGAATGATCAAGTATACTTGTACAAATGTACAAATTGTGATAGGGACAAGCAATCTTTCCTAGTGTAGTTTGTGTGTAATTGTTTATATACAGTTAAAAGCATTGAACCCTGTCACAAGGACAAATTAGACAAATGAGTATAGTGAGTGACATATGCTATGTTATTCATAAAAAGAAAACATAATTCTTATGTAGATTCATTTGAATTTTTATTAATTTTTAAATACTTGTTGCTATTTGTGTACCCTATAATATAGAACATTTTTTTTTGCACATGCATGCACTAGGGTAATTATGTTATTGCAATGGTTGCATAAGCTCTTTAGGAGCAATCAATGGAATAGATCCCATATTTGCTTAAGTACCTAAAAAAGTGTAAATAGGCCACAGCAACAAATCAATACTAAGGCAAAAAACAACACAGACTTGTGCTAGCACTGTTAAGCTATGGTAGAAACAATTTCTAGCTATTGTTTAATTCCAAACTAGCTATCACTTAATAGTGAAAGCAATGTAAATATTGATTTTCTAACTAAATGGGGTCATTTCATTTCCATATGCATAAGTTTATTTTGTACCATTGTGTAGCACTTACTATTACTTTGTGCAATGAAGCCACATGCAAGTAGAATTCATAACTCATGGCATTTAGATACACCCAAGGAGAAATACAAACCAAGGTTGCTAGCATCCTGATAAGAAAGATGATGAGATACATCCAATTAATGTATGCCACAACATCTTATTCAATGAAGATGATTTGGATAGAAATGTTACAAATCATAATCCTTATTGGTGTCTGAGTAATCCTCTTTTTCAAGAATTTTCAAGGAAATTGCATGCCAATACTATCAGTGAATAAGTGGAATTAGATCTTTTAATTGACTTTGTTTGATTGGTCAAATGTGCACAAGGATAGTTATAATTATTTCTTTGTTTTAACTATTATGTATATAAATACTATTCAATAGTTATGTAATTAATTAGATATGAAATGACAAAAGGAAAAAGAAAATAAATTAATTAAGATAATTTGATTCATTATTTAATAAAATGAATTATCGTGTAAAAGTAAAAAAATTAGAAGTTGCAAAAAAATCCTCTTTGCTTTATGCTTTAATGACAACGAGGGAGATGAAAGCAATTGTGGAGTTTAAGCTTATATCTGTAAATTGCATTTGCCTGACAGTTTGTAAAGTGATTTTAACATATTGTCCTCATATTGTTTACAAGGTCCTATTATGGGACATGCTAACAGAACAGTGGCTCTAAAACTTGAACTATGGAACAGTTTTGCAGTAATTGAAGATATGCAGTCTTTAGAGAGCTCATAAGCGCCAAGTTATTGTTAAGATGTCACATTCTACATTGGACAAAATACAATTGCTTGCCTAAGGGACTAGTCTCTGAAGAATAGCACAGGCTGAGCACTATGAAACCCAATGTGCTTATGGACATTAAAATAAAAGAAAACTGATGAGAGAAACTATTTATTGCCTAGAGTAGCTTGTCTGCAAGTGTCCTTTTTTGGAATCATGACAACCTTTGCCCTGTCACTGTAAACTGTTGTGTAGAAAAGACATATCGACACACACATATATGTATACATATGTATATATATGTACAGATACATCCATGTAGAAACATATTAATGCATCTATGGACATAAACATATATGCATCCATATGATTGCATGCATATAGACATAAATGCACCCATACACACATACATATATGCATAAATACATATATGCATAGATATATCTAGAGTCAGATGCATACATGCATACATGCATCTACAAAGGTCTACATAGATATGCACATAGGTGAATGCATATGCACATAGAAACATGCATACATACATACATGCACTGACACATTAAGCAGAAAGCGATTGTGATCGTGAAGTAAAGCACTATGAAACACAGCCCCATGATGCACTTGAATAGATAGGAACTGTGGAGAGTAACAAACTATCATGTCAAGTAACTCATTTCTAGGTGTGGGGCTTGCAACCATAACATTTCTTGCTTAGTGGCTACAAGCTCTTCCTCAGAACTACAACTTACAAAACACAAAAAAACAACACACCCAAAGTAATGGAAATGCATACCAAGTAACTCAACTCTATATTAAATGACCAAAGTACCCTGGCCACACGTGGCCTCCAAGCGACTCCACCGCCTTCACCTCGAGTCAAATGCCATTCAATGCATTTAATTTTTTTTTCATGCATCACCTACGTCTACTTGCCAGTTTGGTAAACTATGCCTCTGCTTAATTTTAATTAATCAGTTTATGCACTCGTTGTCTCCTGATATTTTAATGCATTTAATCTGCATTCATGGACTACGTACCTCTAGCCGCCACCTTTTAAACTATGCCTTTGCTTAAATTTATTTAATCAATTTATGCGTTTTCATTTTCCCAAATTTCCAAAACAGAAAATGATTTATAAAGCTACTCGGACGAATAGAAAAATAGATAAATGCTAATTTTCCAATATATAAAATAGCTCTCCAAGTTCAAACTATACAAAAAAAAAAGCAATATGTTAAGTGGCGAAATGTGATTGGTAAATGTTGTCAGTTAAATGCATTCCAAGCAAATGCATAAGTATTTCTGCCTGCCAGTAGGAAACTAATAAAAGCATTTCAACCAAATGCATAAGTATTCTTGCCTTGACACTAGGAGCTAATAAAATTGTTACTATAGAAAAACAGTTTATCCAAGTGAGTGCTATTAGGTTTGTTATCTTCAATTTCAAACTCCTTTGACGTTAATGCATTTTCTTTGGTAGTAGAATATGGAGTTTCCTTTTTTAAATGGGAGTCTGGAAGAAAATGACATATACAAATAAATTTAAGCAAAGGCATAGGCTAGAAAATTGATAGCTTTTATCAATAGAAAGGGGACGTTTACAGTGATAGAGCAAAAGCTCTTGTGCTCATTGAATGAACACCAAGAGACAAGCTACTCAAGGCAACAAATGGCTATTTTTATCTATTTTGCTTCATTATATCCCAAAAATGCAAGTTGGGTTTCACAATGCATGAAAACACATTTGTGCAAACAACTGCCAAAATTATAATTGCAATGGATGACAATGATAGTGTAATGGATACTAATAGTCCAAACATCAAAATACACCAGCTAGTTTTTTTTTAGATTCAATGCAAACAAGTATCAATTGGAAACAGATTAACCTAGCAGTCTATTTATCATAGGTTCATGAATTCCAAATGCACAAGTGCAAACATGGTTCTCCACAGGCTTTTGCAATGCATTTTAACTATATTGTTGTTTTGCATTGAGCTTAAAGAACCACTGCAATTATGGTTTTGAAATAGATTTAAATCAATGGATGTAAGTCAAGAAAGGTTCCTAGTTACACTTAATACTTGAATCATGAAGAATCATTGCTTCAAGCTAGAGCAAAAGTGCAGAGAGGGGCATAGAAGCAAATTCAACAATGACACCATCAAACAAGGATTTGTTTGCTATCACTATGACTAACTATTGAACTCAATTGACTCATCAGTCAAACAACTTTATTCATTACCGACCTAACTTGTTTCAAAGCTATCTTGTTAAACTGATTAGTTAATTTCATTAATAAGTAAAAGATAGAATTGACTTAAGTTGTAGAAGCTAATTGTAAGATTGACTTGTTCGTTAATTGACTTTGATTAATGGTTCAGGGACAGATGAGACAAATTAAATTGGCATCAGCAAAATGTGAGATGGACTTATTGGCTCTTACGCCACATATACTATGACATTTCAGCTTTCATGAAATAATATCGAAAGCAATAGAATAAGCAGATGGCTTTAACATACACGAAGAGATACAATTAATATGGACAGCTATAGGCTGTTGAATATTTGTAGCATAAGGAACTGACAGGAAGATGTTGCCAAAGATTTTGCAATTTCGGTTTACAATTGCGTTTGCTTCCTTGTCTATAAAGCCTTTTCAAGAAGTTCCTTTTTTTTTTTGCATACAAATGGCCATGATTGGTTTAATTGATTTGGTGTACAGAGATGTTTTATAATTAACTATAATTAACTTTTCATCTAAGCTTTTACGTATCCCTGTATGCAACTGCGTATACATGCGTCCATGTATTTTTTGGATGTGCCACTATAGCCTTGTACCAATTCACTTTGTTATATGGCTATCGCATATAGTAACACTAATAAGCTCTTTCTGTAACGCCCCGCCGTGCGAACCCCAAAGGAACTAATAACAACGGAACAATTTTTTTTTTTTTTTTTTAAAGGAATATAATAAACATACTTAAGTATTATAACATAACAATGTATTATGCGACACAACTAGTTCCAATGGGGTACACGAAGTGACATTACTACACTAACCCATAGCATCGATAAGAAGATAACAATAATTAAACAATTACGTAAATCTACTCATTCCCATTTCATCATTTAAAATATCTATCAACTATATCCATATTAATAACATATGCACATATGACAATACATGGAATTATAAAGATATAAAGTGTTACATATTTCGGTAGATACAACTCAACATAACCAACTATAACAAATGATCCTGAATAAATACATGGCCTGAATAAACATTACATCCCAATGATAGAAGAATACAACTGACTGAAAGTACATCTCAATAACTACATATACAATTTACAACAAGGTCATCCCAACACATGTGGGATACAATACATCAATGAACACATTACATCAGGAGTATAACATACATCTGGTACAATGAATTACTGGATCATCAACATCTTCCAAAAACCTACAATAAAAAATACATTTGCAACAGAAGAGGGAACCCAATGGGGTGCGAAGCACATTCCACCCAACCACCCCCGTGCTGAGAGTAGACAAGGAAGGGTCCCCGACCAAGCATGCCTAACAATAACAAAGACTAACTCCAAATAGACAACTTAACATCAAAGACCACTTATAAACTCAACAACGACAAATCCAAGGGCACAACAACATACCACTTCAGAACATAACAATATAACACCTTTCCAAAATACAACTAGTCACACTCACAACATCAATGAAACTCAAGGCATAATATCAAAGACTACTTCCAACAATAACCAAAGAGAAATCAATAAATCACTTAACAACTACAATCACAAAGTCACTTAACAACTACAACCACAATATCACTTAGCACGAGGTTACAATGCTTCCAAAGAACAAAGATCAAGAACATCGCACAATAACTGGCTAACTGTTGACATAGGAAGAGTGTCATGCATAAATTGCCATGAGTTACCCTGGCTCAACCTTCCTAGGCTACCGGACCCCCATCCTGGGTTACCCTGGCTTGCCTCTACCGGCCGCCGGACCCTCACGCAAAACTATGCGTCCCATCTCATCTCGAGCCTTATCAATCACTTGCTTCACGAGAGAGACATCCTTTATCTTTATTAGTGTGAAAGCTCCCCATTAATTATTTTAGATTATCACTTAATTAAACTCTAGGTGAGTTACCCTGGCGCCCCTTTGTGTGCCGGACCCCCACAAAGAGCCACTCTCCTATCGACAACACACAAGGTACCATACCACAACAGATAACTAGACAACATAGCCTCTCCATTCCAAGGAGGAAATAAAACAAAGAACCACTCCGAACACTGGAGGAAACCACATACGAAAACTCACTCCTTCCAAAGGAGGTACAATTCTCATTACCCACTCCTATTTCCTAGGAGGCACAAATCCCCGTTCGTGGAAACCGGGTACAACATCATAGTACAATACATCAAGGCGATTCACAAAAGAACCTCTACACCAAACATCCCACTCTAGAGAACTTCTCTGGAAGACTTACATAAACCCTTAACCCTAATTGCCCGACAAGGAAAATAAAAGAACATGACAGAAAAGCATTCCATCTCTGGAAGTCCTTAACAATAACTTAACTCTTACGAATGGTAAGGTAAACCTAGGGTTTTCCCAATGACACAAGAAAACAAAGAAGAGAACCTCACAGTAGATTAACGAATAATTCTCAAGAAAACAATTACTAAAATCAAAACATCTCCATAAAATGTATTCCCAATACTAGATAATTTCATCAAACAATTAAATCAACAATTCGAGAATATCCAAAACAAACACATCGTTTAATCCAAAATTGCACAATTACACTATAACATCACCTCTTTTAACTTTAACCAATCGATTCAATTCCAAACACAAAATTAATTATAGTTTCCACAACCACATTAATCATTCCAATTTTCTCCTATTTGCATCATATTAAAAGGAAGTCATATTTACAATAAAACCACCCTATTACACAATTATACAAATATATAAAAATAACCATTTAATAAAATTTATATAACCCTATTGCAAAATTACTTTATAAAACAAATCCAGTTATTACATATTCGAATATTATAAAAATAAAAATTAAATTAAAACCCCATATATATATATATATTAAATAATATATAATAAATATATATTAAATAATATATATAATATATATATATATTATTTATAAACCGAAAATAAATAAAAATCGAATTATTAATTTATAACCAAAAATCCGAATTACCACATACAAAAATAAAAAAAATTAATAACCAAAATTTAATTTTCATTGGCACCACTGCCTGGGAGGCCGCAGCCCCACAGGCGGTGGTACTGCGTGCCACCCTGTGGTGGCCGCAACCCCCCCCACAGCCTGTGGTACTATGTACCACAGGTTGTGGTGGCCGCGGTCCCCACAGGCTGTGGTACCGCGCGTACCACATACTGTGGCGACAGCACCACAGTGGGGGCCGTGGGTGGTACGGCCTCGGCCGACCCCCACCCCCCAATAATTAATTTTTATTTTTTTTTAATTATTTTATTTTATTTTATATAAAACATGCAGATTTTATTAAAATAAAACAACACGAATTTCGAAAATCGAATTCGTCCAGAGGTTTCTTATATTTTTTTATTTTTTTAAAATAAAAATAAATAAATAACTAAATTCTATATTCAATACACAGAACCCGAGACCCAGCATACAGGCATAAATACATCCATTTATTTATTCTGTATAAACAGATACTTGATCTATAAATATATACATAACAATTAATTTATATCAATATATATTAAATAATATATAGAGAATTTATATTTAAACAAAACTTATGACAAACCAATAAAAACTTCAGGTTTTCATACAAGATAGAAATTAACCCAGAAAATCGATTCAATCAGAATGATAATATATGTATATCTAATCTTTGGTATATGTATAAATATATTTAACCTGAGGTTCTAAGCAACTCAACAATGGATTTTCAATAACTCGATATATATTTAAATAGGCAACTTCGATCTTCAAACAGAAATGAATTTTTTTTTATATTTCAAACACACTAATTTTTCCCTACTAAACTATGTTGAAGAATTTTAAAGAGGGTTCTACCAAAATTTTCTACAGAAGGTTCGAGAGTTTTAAACACAAGTTTTCAAAACATAAAACTTCATACAACAATTTTCGAAAACATAGCAATCAGATTTGTTTATAGACCTACGAAATATTAAAAATTTAAAAGGGGAAAACCTGGAATCCTGTGTTTGAAGGAGAATCCCGCCTGTAACCTCCTCTCGAATTCCTCCTGTAACTCCTTTCTTGACCTTCTTCCTTCAATGTTCTACTGAATAATCTTTTCTTTTCAAACTCACAATAATTTTTTACCCAGAAAACCTCAAAACTCAAAACTCTCTTTCTTATTTTTCTTTTCTAGATCTAAAAACAACAGAGCAAAACTTCCCCAAAACTTTTGTGTGAATCCCCCTTTTTCGCCACAAAATAATAAATCACTAATTAAAATCAATAAATCTTTTTCCGCTTTCTCTTCCAAAAAGCCTCCTTTCTTATTGGTCCTTTTCCAGCTTTTAAAAGCTCACACATATCTAAAATTTTAATTAAAACAATTTATTTAATTTAGATATTATCCTCACATAATTTCCTAATTTGATATTAATAAAAAAAATAATATTTAATTACTCTCAACAATATTAATTTAATTATAATTATTTGCACTTTTAAATTAATTAAATCACTTTTAATTTATAATATATTTAATTTTAACATTTTTCTAACTCTCAATTAAATCAAATAACAATGCAACATTAATTAATTATTTTATGAAATATGATTAATTAATTAAACACTAACCAAGAATTAAATAAATACTCAACAGTCAAACTACATAAAGACAAAGACAAAACTTCAGTCATAACACAACGACTCACAACAGACGACGGACTTGGGACGGGGACACTTCCAAACCTACTCCCTTTTTCAACATTTTTACCCATTGGGTTAATTTATTGCTTGCCCTTTCCTGCCGAAGCAGGTGGAATCGAGACTTATTCCGACAATCCTGCATCCAAATAAACGTCAAGTAGCACATGTATATATATATAATCAAAAATCCTATCGTGAGAAGGAATTGCAGTGTAGCAGGGCACTCGTGAACGAGTGATGCTACACTGTCCTCTCACCTAATCTATTTTAACAATTACAATATCCATGACGAACTAACATTACTAACCAAATTGATCATAAGACAACATGATACTTAACTACTGCATCATAACTAATTATTAAACAATTGCATTATAAAATAATACTGAATTCAAATAACATGATCACCATAGAATCATCACATCGACATATAAAACATTAACGAACAACTATTCGAATAAACAATAATCCAATCAACACACAGAGTATCATAAGTCATACTAATAATGTCATATCAAATGATCATGTCCACTAAAGGAATAACAACATCATCAAACTTTGAACCAACCAAATCAAACCATAATAGTATCATCATAATATCAATGTATCAAGTTAAAGCATAGAAATTAATAAGTCTAAGCAGTATGAGGGGTATTACACTTTCACTGTACATAGCAACTATTTTTCGTAAATGCTAGGTTGAGCTTATATGTATGAGGATACATATATACTCACGCTAAAAACTACTGAATTATGGTCTCTATTTTCCCATTCTCGTAGACACGTTACTATTGCAATTAAATGTGTAAAGCATTTGTGTCCAAAGAAATTGGATAAAGGAATGGCAATATGTCACACAACCTTGTCTTATGTCTTCATAGTAGTTTTTTCATTGCATTTCAAGTAAACCAGAAACTATAATTTTATTCATATTATTTCATCCATGGCATTAACAGCTTTTCCAATAATTGGCTATGACCAATCATGGAACACAATTAATTCACCAGCAAACTAGATTGATTGCTCACTGAATTAACTTGTTTGAAAGCTATCATGTTAAGCCAACTAGCTAATATGCCACATTCAGTATGACATTTGAGTTTCAAATAAGTCCTATGCACACAAATCTGTTATCATGCTAAAGCCATGTAAAGGTAGATGTTCCAATTCCATGGGACCATTTTATTTCCATTTGTCCAAGTTCATTTCATTCCATTATCAAGAACCAATAATTAAATGTTTACACCAGGTACATGCAACTAGAAAATGCAAATAGGGTTTCAACAATGAGATCATCTAACAAGCATTTGTTTGCTATCACTATGGCTAATGATAGAATTGACTTAATTTACATGAGTCAAGTGCAAGATTGACTTGTTTGTTAATTGACTTTGATTAATTGTACGGAGACAAATGAGACAAATTAAATTGTCACCAGCACAATGTAAGATAGACTTATTAGCTACTACGCCACATATACTATGAGACTTGAGCTTTCATGAAATCACCTCACACCAGCTCCATCAAACCATGGAAGGGTTATTCAGTGGCTTCACATATGGTTCCCCTGCCATTCAAATGAGGGCAGAAAAGTAAAGAAATAAAATGTAAAGAGTGAATCTGATTAGGATGTTGAAAGACTTGTTAAATGAGAAATGGAAACTAAAACATTGAATTTGAGTTTCCATTATCTATTTTTTGTTTAATTCTTGACTACTGTTTTGTTAAACTGTAGATTGTAAAACACATGGTGTTGTAAAAACAACAACTCACTGACAGTTGTAACACACAACGTGTTGTAAAGTATTTTGTATTACTCTTGATTAGTTTTTATTGGAATTATTTTGTATTGCTATAATTAGTTTATTACTTTCTATTACTGTATTTCAGTATGGACATTTCAAGGTGAAGAACACGAGACATATGCAATGCAATATCATAGGTTTAATTACCAAGGCATGAATGAGCAAGAACTTTTTAGTAGATAAAGGGCATGAACGTTGAACTAATAGTATCACAGTCACCACAACATTTAAGGAAACCTATGCTCAACACTCTCTTTTCCATTATCAATTGTATACCCAATGTCATCCATGAAGAATATCCTCAAAGATATAGAATACATGGATGCACAGGCTAAAGAAGTTCTTCATGGATCAAAGATATGGAATTCATTGATGAAAGAAATGGAAATCATGGATCAAAGCAATGGCTAATAGCAGGATCTAGAAGTTGACAAAGTTCTTCATGGATGAAATTGGGAATAAAATTGATAATGGAAAAGGGAGTCTACACCATAGGTTTACTTAAATGTTGTGGTGACTGTCCTACTATTGGTTCAATGTTCATGACCTTCATCTTCTCAAAGGTTATCGCTTGTTTATCATGCAATATAGATTTTAGTGACTAGAGATGAATTGTGATTACTTTGAGCATTTCATTTTTTGTGATTTTGTAGATCTGTGTAGTCACAGGAGATGTTATTGCTGCAGAGTCAATACCTGGGACCAAGCTACTTGACACATGCACCCATACACTATGACATTTTAGATTCACATAAGTCTCATGCACGAAAATCTGTTATCATGGTAAAGGCATGCAAACACTGATGTTCCAACTCCATGGAGTCATTCTATTTCCATTTGTCCAAGTTCATTTCATTCCATTATCAAGAACCAACAATTAAATGTTTAAATCAGGTACATGCAAACAACAATGGAAGAAAGGTTTCATAGTGCTCTAAGACATTGTTATATTGTGATTATAAATTCAAATTTTAAGCTACTTTTAGTATTATTTATTCGAGCTTCTTGTTGAAGTGCAAAGGTTTCATCTGCGTTTGATAGGTATTATGTAGAAATCCTCTTGTCCATTTTACTTCATGCATGTGAGCCCTGCAAAGTCTATATATTATTGACTATTGCAAAGTGGTCCCATAAAGAGGGCTTTGGAACCAAAACCATCTAAACACGTGCAATAATGACAGCTTTTGAAATACGAGTGAACAGTGTGTTGCTTTGAGCTTTTCCGTTGTCATCAAAGCATAAAGGGTAGAGGGGTTCTGTTAAAAGTTGTGGTTGTTGTCCTCATAGGCATAAACCCGTATTTTAAACTACTTTTTTACTCTATGCATGGAAGTCGATAGTGTGGTGCTTTTAGCTATTCCATTGTCATCAAAGCATAAAGGATAGAGGGGTTCTGTTAAAAGTCATGGTTGATATCCTCGCAGGCATAAATCCGTATATTAAACTATTTTTAGTATTATCTATTTGAATTTCTTGTTGAAATGCAAAGGTTTCATCTATGTTTCATAGGTATTATGCAGAAATCCTCTTGTTCATTTTACTTCATGCATGTGAGCCCTATAGAATTTTTATTTTTCTAATTGTTGCAAACTGGTCCCATAAAGAGGACTTTGGAACCAAAATTATGTCAACATGTGCGATAATGAGAGCTTTTCAACAATCGGTCAACAGTGTGTTGCTTTGAGCTTTTCTATTGTCATGAAAGCATAAAGGATAAAGGGATTCTGTTAAAAGCCGTGGTTGTTGTCCTCATAGGCATAAATGTAAACAATGAGAGCATAAAGAATACAGTAGAAACCTTTTTGCTGCGGGCAAGCATAAAAATTTTGTTAGATGTAGTCGTTACTGTTTTTGTATCTTGGGGTTGTAAAAAACTATGTCAAGAAATGTTGTAGAATCCAAATTACAATGTTGCCATAGAGCAGTTAAGTAATATTGCTTTTCGCTTTTTAGTCTGTCTGATACAAGAAATCCAAGTAGGGTTTCATAGTGCTTTAAGGCAATTGTATGCTTTGATTATAAATTCGTATTTTAAACTACTTTCAGTATTGTTTATTTGAATTTTTTTTGTTGAAATGCGAAGGTTTCATCTGTGTTTGATAGGAATTATTGTTTATAAGATGTTGTGACATACATTAATTGGATGTATCTCATCATCTTTCTTATCAGGATGCTAACAACCTTGATTTGTATCTCTCCTTGAATGTATCTGGATGCTATGAACTATGAATTCTACTTGCATATTGCTTGGTTGTACAAGTAATACTAAGCGTTACACAATGGTAGAAACCACAACTCATAGTATTCATATACACCCATGCACAAATACATGGTATTCAACACATTGACACGGACATGGTTTTCTAGGGCTAGTTTGTTAGTTGCCTTTGATTAATAGTTCAAATGCACACAAAGCTAATTGCAATCACTTCTTTCTTTGAATTGCTAGGTACTTAAAGGCTAACTAGAAATTGCCTAATTATTTAGATATGGGACAATACAAGGATGAATAAGGAAATATGAACTTGCCTAAATGATCATGAATGATAGAGCTATTTGGTAAAATGCTACATATACTGTGACATTTAAGCTTCAAAAATTGCCAATGAACATCAAAAGCTTCAAAACTCTCAGTTAACATGTAAAGGGCTGAGAAAAATTGATCTGCTAACTGAATGGGGTCATTTTACTTCAATTATTTAGCACTTATTCTTAATTGTTTAATCACAATATGACGGGATGGCTAGCTGGCGCCATCCACCAAAAAGCATTTAAAGAAAATGCAATAGTAATCTGTTATATACACACATACATACATGGCAACATAGATACATGCATTCATATATACATAACTACATGCACACATATATACATGCAAACTTGTATGCATGGATGCATACAAAGACTATGTTTCATGGGATTATTGAAGAGTTAACTTGCTTTCTATATGCTTCCATATTTTACATGTGTGCCTATGAGGACAATAACCACAATATTTGATAGTAATCCTCTATCCTTGATAGCAGTTCATTGGTTCCAAAGCTCTCTCTATAGGACAGCTGTACATTGCCTACAAGACTTAGATGAATCCTTCGTATTTCAAGGAAAGATTTGAATCAATAACACTTAAAATGATCTAAACTATGACTTTACAATCAAAGTATCCAAGTGCATTGCAACAATGTGAAACCCAAGTTCCATTTAAGATGTACAATGAAAGTAAATAGAAGGGAAAATGCATTTGCTTTAAAGTTTGTACAACAATTTCAACAGGTTGTCTAGCCATTGTCAAAAATATGGTTTTCTATCAGCATAGTCCTTCAACCTTCTTTAGGTCTAATTGCTACTTTGTTAATTGACTTTGATTGAAAGATCAAAATGTGAAATGTGGCCAAGGATAATTATAGACAACTTAGAATGATCTAAACTATGATTTTAGAATCAAAGTATCCAAACGCATTGCAACAATGCAAAATCCAACTTCTATTTAAGATGCACAATGAAAGGCCAAAATGTGAAATGTGGCCAAGGATAATCATACTTATTTATCTCTTTTAATTGTTATATATTGAAAGACTAATTAGCAATCTAAATAGCTTCGCCTCTAGTCAGTTGCCATTAAATGCATTGATTTTGAATTAATGAATTATGCACCTTTAGCCAGTAGTTTTTATCAAAGCATGCACATGGATTCAGAATCAAACTCTCAAAACTTCGAAAGGTTAATTTTTTGAAACAAAGATCTACTTTTGAACCTCAAATGCTTAATTTCTATGAACCATATAGCATATGCCACTCACAATACCCATTTGCAAAGACTGTCCTTGTAACGAAAAACAACGTTATGATTACAAGTACAATCAATATAGTGAGAATCTTGAATTAACCTTTTTCTCTATTTACTATATGCAATCGTAAACAAAAGAGAAGGTTCATTCTATAAACTCACCTTGTACTACTTGCTCGAAGAACTTGCCATAGCTGGACCGCTACACGACCTCTTTTCTTCCAACCAAGAGCATTGCACCATGTAAAAAGCTTTCATTAGAAAACTAAAACCATGTCTTTGTTTTTTCTAAAAGAATAGCAATTTATAGTACTCCTACTGCGATGGATACTAATAGAAAAAACCATTTAAACACTACCGAGCATTTTTCCAGGTTCAAGAGACACAAGTATAAATGCAAACAAGATTAACTACACAAACTAATTGTGATAGGTTAGTGGACCACAAATCTTCTACCAATGAACCTGACTGCTCTTTTGCATGAAGCTTCAAACTGTTCTATCAAGCAATATTACTTAACTGCTCTATGGGAACATTGTAATTTGGATTCTACAACATTTTTTGGCATAGTTTTTTATAACCCCAAGATACACAAACAGTAACAACGACATCTGACAAAAAATTTTATGCTTGCCCGTAGGAAAAAGGTTTCTACTGCATTCTCTATGCTCCCATTGTTTGCATTTATGACTACAAGGACAACAACCATGACTTTTAACAGAATACCTCTATCCTTTATGATTTCATGACAATGGAAAAGCTCAAAGCAACACACTCTCGACTCATTGTTGAAAAGCTCTCATTGTTTTTTTGCAGCAATCAAAAAAACACAAACTCTACAGGACTACATGCATGAAGCAAAATGAACAAGAGGATTTCTACATAATACCTATCAAACAAAGATGAAATCCTCGCATTTCAACAAGAAATTTGAATAAACAATACTAAAAGTAGTTTAAAATATGAATTTATAATCAAAGTATACAATTGCCTTAAAGCACTATGAAACCCTACCTGCATTTCTTGTATCAAACAGAATAAAAAGTGAAAAGCAATATTACTTAACTGCTCTATGAGAACATTGTAATTTGGACTCGACAACATTTTTGACATAGTTTTTTATAACCCCAACATACAAAAACAGTAACGACGACATCCAACAGAATTTTTATGCTTGCCGACAAGTAAAAGGTTTCTACTGTATTCTTTATGCTCCCATTGTTTGCATTTATGCCTACGAGGACAACAACCACGACTTTTAATAGAATCCCTCTATCCTTTATGCTTTCATGACAAAGGCAAAGCTCAAAGCAACACACTATTGACTCATTGTTGAAAAGCTCTCATTATTGCACACGTTAACATAATTTTGGTTCCAAAGCCCTCTTTATGGGACCACCTTGCAGCAATAAAAGAAATACAAACTCTACATGGCTCACATGCATGAAGCAAAATGAGCAAGAGGATTTCTACATAATGCCTATCAAACGCAGATGAAACCTTCGCATTTCAACAAAAAAATTCAAATAAATAATACTAAAAGTAATTTACTATACGGATTCATGCCTACGAGGACAACAACCACGACTTTTAACAGAACCCCTCCATCCTTTATGCTTTGATGACAACGGAAAAGCTCAAAGTAACACACTGTCGACTCACATGCATGAAGTAAAATGAACAAGAGGATTTTTACATAATTCCTATCAAACGCAGATGAAACCTTCGCATTTCAACAAGAAATTCGAATGAACAATACTAACAGTAGTTTAAAATACGAATTTATAATCAAAGTATACGAATGCCTTCAAGCACTATGAAACCCTACTTGCACTTCTTGTATCAAATAGACTAAAAAATGAAAACTTACCTCTTCTGACCTCAAGCAATTTGTCTCTCACTGTTCACCGTTTTAATGTATCGAAACTCTGAAAATCACCAAATTATCACCTCAAATAACTCGTTTCTGGGTCTGGACTCTACAACTATAACATATCCTGCTCAGTCGCTAAAACTCTCCCTCAGAACACCGCTTACAGAAGACAAAAACAACACACGCAAAGTAATGGAAATGCATACCAAGTAACTCAACTCTATATTAAATGACCAAAGTACCCTGGCCACGCGTGGCCTCCAAGCGACTCCACCGCCTTCACCTCGAGCCAAATGCCATTCAATGCATTTAATTTTTTTTCATGCATCACGTACGTCTACCCGCCAGTTTGATAAACTATGCCTCTGCTTAATTTTAATTAATCAATTTATGCGCTCGCTGTTTCCTGATATTTTAATGCATTTAATCTGCATTCATGGATTACGTACCTCTAGCTGCCACCTTTTAAACTATGCCTTTGCTTAAATTTATTTAATCAATTTATGCATTCGCATTTTCCCGAATTTTTAAAACGAAAATGATTTATAAAGCTACTCGGACGAATAGAAAAATAGATAAATGCTAATTTTCCAATATATAAAATAGCTCTCCAAATTCAAACTATACCAAAAAAAAGCAATATGTTAAATGGTGAAATGTGATTGGTTCATGTTGTCGGTTAAATGCATTCTGGGCGAATGCATAAGTATTCCTGCCTACCGGCAGGAACTAATAATAATAATAAATCATTTTTCAATATCAAAATACAAGTGAACCCTCAAAAATTATTGCTACATTACAAAAAAATTATGAATACCAATATACATTAAACATATTCTCATTGACTTACTTGATCACATCATAAAATCTAGTAATACATCAACACCACATAACTTGTCTTTTACAAAACGTATGAGACTCCTCTAGATGAATTATGTAATGACATATGTCTCAGACATGAAAATAAATACGAATTCCCATATTCATTTATTATAATAGATATATTAATATATATGTTATCTATTTATAAAAAATTATTCAAAAATTATGAAATTTTTATATTAAAATATATTTATAAATAAATTACTTTTTATTTTCAATAATTATGAAGTTTTTATTATAACGATATAATTTAAAATATATATATTAAGGTCTATATAAATAAAATTATTAATAAATAATATATAACTATAATATTTATTTTATTTTTTAAAATAAAAATAAAATAATAAATAATATTATTTTTGAAACATACATGAATAAAATTAATTCATAACTAAAAATTAAAAAAATTAAGTAAAATAAAATCATTTAAGTTATGTATTCTTGTAATATAATTCACTCATAAATAATTTGAGGAATGTATTTAATTTTAATTCCCAAATATGAATATGATTATAGAAGTTGAAACGAGGTTCGATCTTTGCATCAAATGTTAGATGCCAGAATTATTGTTGGGAATCTGAGCAAGGGAAGGAAGATAAAGTAACAAAATGGAGAGTCAAGAAAAGAGTTTACGCAAATATTGGTTCAAATTTGGAGAGAGGATATATGGCATTAAGATTCTGAATATCATTCAAGGAAAACCTTTGTAGGTATCATTTTCCAAAGTAGAGGTGACAAGAAAGAAGAGACGATGGAATTTTATCTATCAACAAAATAAGTGTTCATACTTTTATAATGAGCATCATCAATAATAGACTATGGCCTTTAAATAGTAGCCTAAGATTTCTAATTAGAAATATAACAACAAAAACACAGAGAATGGAACTGGAGATTAACTTATTTAGTTTATTCATCAACAACAATACATATCTATTAATGTAATAGATCCAACGAATTTCTATAAAATTGCTAAAAAATTTGAGCAATTGAGAATCTATTTGTAGTTGTTTAACAACAAACTAAACCTAACTAAACATATTGGACACAAACATTATTTGTTAACACTTACACAACACTCTATTATGAAATTCATTTATGTTGGAGAATTTACTCCAACAAATATAGTTTAAAAAAAATAGAGAATAGAACAAAAATTTCAAACAATATCATTTTATTGGTTAACACATTTACATATTTATAGATCTAGAAAATTCAATAGTCTTCATATCAAATTAGTAAAGAGATTGATAACACATTAAAATTGTTGACAATTGTAGTGTAGAAAAATGTATCCCTTTACATTTTCAAACTTGTTTAGGTCCTCCCTGATAAAATTTGGTTTATTTATGCCTTAATTGGTCCTATTTTGCATCCATAAGCCTAGTTAAATGCATTTTTTCTAAGGATAATCTTGACATATAATAAATGACAAATCATAATTTAATGTTTTAGCTATGTGTTCCAGATTTAGGAATCCAAGACCCATATGCCCATCTGGGCGTATGGGCCCTCCCTAGGTCTTAGACCCTAATTTCAAATGTCACATTGAACAAAACACTTCTTCAAATGTGTGTATTGAATTTAAGCCTTTGGGAATCATATGCCCAACCTGCCATATGAGTCTCGCTTTAACCTAGGACCTATTTTAATTTAAATTCTTGACGGTATTTTATTATCCTTAGATTCAATTTCTGAATGTCAGCTTGTAGTGTTGTAATTTCGGGAAATTAGGCATAAACAAGTAAAAATATAAGGTTATTTCACATAATTTCTCCTAAAAAGCTTGCAAGTTTACAATTTATTTAATAATTTCAAGAGAGCATTCTTGAGTTCAAGAGTTTACAAGAGCATTCAAGAGTTTATTATCAACCATTTTGGAGCATCAATTCAAGATTCAAGCATCATTTCAAAGTCTTCATGCATCATGTGTGATTGTGAGCTAACATTTTGATGTATCATTTGTGTTTCAAGTTCAAGCATTCAAAGCCATATCAAGTTTCATGATCAAGATCTACATCCATTGAGGCCAGTTCATACAAGTTGTAGATCTACACTCCAAGGATTCAATAAGGTTTGGTGAGTTGTTACATTTATTTGTTCATACATCATTCCTTCATGTTATTTCAATTCATTTCTCGGTTTAATTCTCAAATGGAGTCTGACTGAGGCAGATCCCCATTCCCTAAAAAAGCAACATTTTTCTCTCTTGATGTGTGTTTATAGATCTAGGTGAATTGGAGCTTGAAGATCCATTGAGGACAAAGTTGAAAAAGTTGTCAAAGTTGTCAAGAAGTTGTCATCTTCATGAAAACTCACCTACAAACTGGAATTCAGACTTTTAGACATGAAGATTGGACAAGAAGGAAGCTATAAAAGATCACTAGAGGCTACAAAAGTGCATCGTAGAAAAAAGTACCTCTTGCTTGACATGGGAATAATTCATGATAAATTGTACTTAATGATGCCTTGATTTAGTGTTGTGAGGCATTTTATGCATCCACGCTAGGTCTTGGACCCTTGCAAATTGAATAACATGCTTGTATTGATGTCTTGTAAAGGTGTTGTAAAGTGTTGTAAAGGACTTTCACGCTTTTCTAGACTTAATGAACCTATTTTCCCCTAATTCAACATTATAAAATATATTTAATAATGTATTCACATCAATCTAGAAGGCTTATAAAATGAACTTAATGATAATCTAATGTTGTAATGTGTCTTGCACATTCACATTGGTTCTTTTGCCTTCCAGGGCTATGTGGACCCCATTTTAGTGTTGTAAAGTGTATTTAATCACACTTTCATATTGAATTATGTGTCCCAAGCCCTAATTTACATTCACATCATCATTAATAGGCCTCTATTAACCCATATTGTGCATCTTGAGGCTCAAATTGATCAAATACCTGACAATGTTGTATTTTAAACCTTATTTCCTTATCTCCTGGCTTCCTAGCTATCAAATTGGCCCCTACAAGACCCATTCACCATGTATGGTGAATCAGTCCCATCCAAGTGGGACCCATTGACCATGGGTGGTGAATGAGTCCCATTTGGCCCAATTTTGACCTTTGAGCAGGAAAAAAGTGAAATTTAAGATTAATTTTACTTCATGTCGGACTGTGATGAGGTATTAATGGGTAAAATAGATGAATTGTCTTTAAATATAAGTCTTTTAACCCTAATTAACTTCTCTTATCATTCATTCATCCACCAATCTTCCATCTCAAGTCAAGCAACTTAAGGTTTAATCATTTCAAGTCTCTGAGATATTAATTTTCAAACATCCAAGGGCAGATTCTTTGTGTTTTGTTACAAATTTTTAAGGTCAAACATCATGGCAAGGTAATCAACTCCATTATTGCATGTCTCATTACTTTCTTTCATCATTTTGGTTTAATTACCTAAAAGGGGTTTGACCAAGGCAAACCCCCATGCCCTAACATTCAACATTTCTCTCTCTTGCCTTGTGTGTTTGCAGATTTAGACTTCTTGGAAGCTTGAAAATAATTAAGAATCAAGTTGAAAAGATTTTTAGGTCTTCTCTTCATTCAAAAAGTCAAAATATCAACAAAAACTCATTTTCAGGTTCAGAAATCAAAGTGTTAGAAGCGGACACTTGTACAGAATCAAAGTGTAGACCGAGAGCTCCAAATTCCACCTTTGAATAATCAAAAATTCAAAATTGGAATCATTCACCATGGGTGGCGAATGAGTCCCACTTCTAGTTCAATTTTGAGTTTTTTGCATTTTAGATACCATTTTGCCAAAGATAGGTTTTGACTTAGTTTTGCAGAACTACGATGACTCACCTAGAATGGTGAATGAGTCCCACCAGGCTTGAAAATCAGCATCAGTGACATTTTAGAATCCATTTCTAGTCTTCATCCACATTCCAGGTGCACACTTTTAGTTTGGTTTAGTTATGTTTAGTTTTGCATTCAATTCTAGTTCATTTTTGCATTACACAATGTGTTTTCAAACAAGTCACATTTCTTAGTTTTGCATACTTAATCAATCAATCTTATCAATTAGTTGCATCTATAACATTGCATTTAGACATAATTTCATCATACAATTCTTTATTTGAGTGAACCACCTTGATTTTAGGTGTGGGATCTATCTCTTTTCATTAGGTGAAAGACCCTAATTGAGCAAAAGAGACGTAGCATTCCTAGTTCTAAAAATCTACAGTTCATTTTGGTGAACCCATTTTTTGAACAATTTCTTTTCTGATTTTGGAGTCCTTCATCATAGATCTACGTTTGCACTGCCTTGCATTAGGATTTGCATGGATTAATTTGCATGCTAGATTTCAAATTTTGCAAAAATTGCATTTAGGTTACATTTTTTGCATCTAAGTCCATGTAAATTTTCTAAAATTCTACATTTTTCATTTAGTTCTATATCATAGCACTTAGAAACCATCATAATCCCTCAAAAAATTCTAAAAATTCTAAAAAAAAAGGTCCATACTAGGACTCATTCGCCACCCTAGGCGAATCAGTCCCTTTTGAGCCCTGAAACTGCCTTTCACAATGCTAAAAACCCTATTTTTAGGCTTCTGTTTGGTGCCATTTCCTAGCTGTATCAGTTGGCTACATTTTTGTAACATGCATTTCATCAAATCTAGCCTAAATTAGCTCACTTCATGCATGGTTTCAATTTCATGTTTGCATTCTCATATTGTTACATATCATAATCAGTTAATTATCATCTGAAAATTACAATTCATTTCAGCCTTTTACATTGCATTTTGAGTTAGCATAGATTGTTCTTTCAAAATGTTAGTTTCAATCTTCTCCAAATTTGCAAAGAAAAAGTTAGTCAATAAGCATGATCATCATTCATTCAATGCATGTCCTAGTTATGAGAATCTCTTAAGCACAAGAGAGTGAAAATGACAATGTTAACCTTAAATTCACACCCTCTCCTATCTGCCCTATTTGTGTGGATAATGTGATAGAAGAGCATACAAAATAGATACCTATGATGATCATAATTGTGCTTTTCCTACTACCTCTCCTTTTAGTGACGAAGGTATCCTGACAAAAGAAGACACAATCATTGAGAATCATATGGATCTTATTTGTCCTTCTCCTCATCCCCTTTGGGAAGATATTTTAGAATAAGAGAATGAAATCATAGACACATTCTTAAACATCACCTTACCTAGTTTCCATTGTGCAGATAATTTTGAGGAAGATGAAATTATAAATGATGAGGACATGTTGTTCTACAACAACCCTCTTTATGATCCTGCTCCTACCTCTTCTATTTTGGAAGACATTAGGGAACAAAATAATGAAGTCATAAACAATCATGCTAATCATTTTTTTTCTCCTAGTTGTGACAAAGATACTTTGTTGTTAGAAAACATAACCAATGAGAGTCATGATAATCTTAGTTGTCCCCTTTCACCTAAAAGAAACCTTATTGAGCAAGACAATTCAATCAATGATCATCCTCTTACTTGTGATGAAGTCCTACGATAACCAACCTTAGAATGTCAAGAAAATTTGGTTTGCCATTCTCCTCAAAACTCTCCTCCTAGGAACAATATCATGATGCAAGACACAAACCACAATAATGATATGGACTCTCACTTGTTAAAGGATGTTAAAATTATCCAACCTCAACTCATCCTTTACCTCTCTTCACATAAACCTACACCTCAAATAAAACCTTAGTTTACTCTCTACTCACCTTCACACAAAAAAAAAACTCAAAATCAACCTAAATTCATCCTCTATCCACCTCAGAATAATGTGTCACAACAACCAAATTATAATACCGTTTCCCATACATATAACACTCGAAATAATCTGCAACCGCCGCAACCAACCCCACCCTCCTTACCTTTACCCAATCCACCTAGTGCTCCTCGTTACCTCCAACACATGAAGGAGTATGATCTTGTTGAACAATTAAATAATACTCCTGCAAAGATTTCCCTTTGGGATTTACTTTAGAACTCAGCAAATTACCACACTATTCTTCAAACATCCTTACAAAAAATTGGAGTTCCTCCTCATACAACTCTAAATGATGTGGCTACTTTAATCCATAGCGCGAATCTTGACATTACTTTACATCAACACGAGCTCCCTCCTTTAGAGTTGCAAAAACAAAATGAAGTTTTCATCATCATTGCTCAATACAATCGAATAGGGATAAAGTGAACCCTCATCGATAACAATTTTTCCCTTAATGTGTGTAGTGTGAATCTCCTTGATAGATTGAGTGTTGACAAGTCACAAATAAAACCTAATTCCATATTTGTTTGAGGATTTGATAGTACAACAAAGCAACTGCTCAGTGTAATCACTTTTCCTATTACAATTGGGGTGCCTACTTTGCAAACTCCTATTCATGTCATGCCTTATGATCTTTCATATAATCTTCTTTTAGGAAGACCATGGATTCATGAGATGAATTCAATGCCTTCAACCCTTCATCGTATAATGAAATATGTCTATAAAAATAACATTTATCAAGTTGAAATAGACCCTAAGCCTAAAAGTTGCTTGCACCTTGAAAAAGGAACTGCAAGTCCTCTAAAAATATTGATTCCAACATCTAATATAGACCCTCTTGAAATTGAATAAAAACAATGAGGAATCAGTGTCTAAATTATTTGGTGATGATTGGGGATCCTTAGAATTCACACCATCATTTATGGGGGAATACATAATCACACAAAAGAAAGATGAGAAATAGGAACAACCGACCATCATTCCAACACAAAATTTGGAAGACCTTTCCAAAGCATCTGCCTCCACTACTTTAGACAAAGAACAAAACTACATAGTCACCTTTGATGACACTTATGATCAATCACCACCCGATCCAAAAGCAATGAATATGCTTTATGGAAAAGGTTATGAACTCATGAAACAATATGGATATGGTGAAAAAGGATGTGGTGCTCTTGAACAAGGTATCTGCAACCCTATAGAGCTTAACACGCAACAAATGACTCATGGTCTTGGTTATTTTCTTTTGTCTGAGATCAACAAATCTTCACTCAACATCAACAATCTCACACAACACACTCATTAATCATCCTTAACAACTAGTGGTCTTGAACATCATCCTTCACCAAACATGCAAAACACAACTACAACTTCGCTTAATGTCAATGTCATCTCACAAAATGCTCATGATTTGAATTCGTTAGATTTTGTATCCTCCTATAATGAAGAGAATAAAATATCGCAATCTAGAGAACCTTGTGTCAATATGACATCCAATACTAAACAAGATGTATCTTTGAAACAAATCACAAGACCACCTTCTCCTCTTGATCAAGAGGGTATCTTGTCATGACTCCTCCAAGATCACTTGATCACCCTCCCTCCTAGAACTCAAAATAAATGTTATTTCTAGACTTCATTTTGTGCATATCATAGAGTTCATGGACACTCCACTAATGAATGTAAGGCTTTGAGTCGTAAAATCCAACATTTTTCAGGAGTTTGGAATGCTTTCCTATGTGGGGGAACCTAATTCCTCTAATTGATACAAATTTTCACTCGCCTACATTTTATCAATCATTTTGGCTCACCTTTTTCCTACACTCAGTGGGGGCAAGGGGTTTAGCAAGCCTTTTCCTCATATGTCACTTGTGGTTACCTCATTTGGCTAGTCGTTAACCTTTCATGAATACATAAGAGCAAGCTTGGGATGTGGATGGCATGCCTTAAGTTAGCTCGCATATGACATACTTCTCTCTTTCATGACATAGCTTATTGGAAACATATGACATGGCATAAGGATTTTTGAGTAAGCTCTCATGTCTTCTTCTCTCTTCTTCTACTTTAAATATATTTCTCACAGTGTTGGTACTCACAACCACTTTAAAGTGGGGGCATACATCACTAATCACATTTCATTGTGTGATTTCTTTCTTCTTGTGACACGTCCTTTTCTTGGTGGATTCATTGGGCTTGATTCCCTCCAAGAGCCAGATACTTCTTTTGACTTATCCTCTCTTGGAGATGTTAAGCACAATGTCCCCTAAGATGAGACCTTGCATGAACAAAAAAAAACCTTTGAATAATCCTTATACTATTCTTCATTAACAATGTCTATGAGTGTCAAGCATATGAATTTTTTCTTATCTCATAGAGCTCAAAAATTATTTCTCTTTGTGGTTCCTTATTAAAGTTATCAAGAGGTATAAATTTGATATGGTTGAGTAGGAAGCCCATCCAACAACATGACTTTCCCCATAGCGACCTATGTGAAGGCATACCAACTAGCGTATGTTTCTCACCTTATGGGATTTCTCACCCAGCAAATAGCTAAGAGTTTTGTCACCCCAGAGTGAGTACACATTTCTTTTTTTCGAATAAACAACCTAGATCTAATCCACAACTAGTTGGACAAACGATCAAAGCTTGATCCCCCTTTTTCAATTTCATCTTCTTTCTTTCCATTGCATGATTAAATGTGTCTTGATGGTTTGACTTAGAATCTTGGATCCTAGGGGCTTGGTCACCTCCTTTGATCTTTTTCATTCTTTGTTATCTACATCTGTACACTTGGATCTTTTTTGAATGTCTACTTTAGTGTGAGTTTGAAGCAAGTTCATCCTCTCACTAAATTGGGGCTAAATGCTCCGTAGAAAAAAGTACCTCTTACTTGACATGGGAATAATTCATGATAAATTAAACTTAATGAGGCCTTTATTTAGTGTTGTGAGGCATTTTATGCATCCACACTAGTTCTTGGACCCTTGCAAATTGAATAACATGCTTTTATTGATGTCTTGTAAAGGTGTTGTAAAGTGTTGTAAAGGACTTTCACTCTTTTCTAGACTTAATGAACCTATTTTCCCCTAATTCAACATTATAAAATATATTTAATAATATCTTCACATCAATCTAGAAGGCTTGTAAAATAAACTTAATGATGATCTAGTGTTGTAATGTGTCTTGCACATTCACATTGGCTCTTGTGCCTTCCTAGGCTATGTGGACCTCATTTTAGTGTTGTAAAGTATATTTAATCACACTTTCATATTGAATTATGAGTCCCAAGCCCTAATTGACATCCACATCATCATTAATAGGCCCCTATTAACCCCTATTGTGCATCCTGAGGCTCAAATTGATCAAATACCTGACAAAGTTGCATTTTAAACCTTATTTCATTATCTCCTGGCTTCCTAGCTATCAAATTGGCCCCTGTGGGACCCATTCACCATTCATGGAAAATCAGTCCCATCCAGGTGGGACCCATTTTCCATGGGTGGTGAATTAGTCCCATTTGGCCCAATTTTGACCTTTGTGCGGGAAAAAAGTGAAATTTAAGATTAATTTTACTTCATGTCGACTTGTCATGAGGTATTAATGGGTAAAATAGGTGAATTGTCTATAAATATAAGTCTTTTAACCCTAATTCACATCTCTTATTATTCATTCATCCACGAATCTTCCATCTCAATTCAAGCAACTTAAGGGTTAATCATTTCAAGTCTCCAAGATATCAATTTTCAAACATCCAAGGGTAGATTCTTTTTGTTTTACTACAAAATTTCAAGTTCAAAGATCATGGAAAGGTAAAAAACTCCATTATTGCATGTCTCATTACTTTCTTTCATCATTTTTGTTTAATTACCTAAAAGGGGTTTGACCAAGGCAAACCCCATGCCCTAAAATTCAACATTTCTTTGTCTTGCTTTGTGTGTTTGTAGATTTAGACTTCTTGGAAGCTTGGAAATCATTAAGAATAAATTTGAAAAGTTTTTTAGGTCTTCTCTTCATTAAAAAAGTCAAAATATTAACAAAATTTCATTTTTAGGTTTGGAAATCAAAGTTTCAGAAGTGGATACCTATAGAGAATCAAAGTGTAGACCGAGAGCTCCAAATTCCACCTTTGAATAATTAGAAATTCAAAAGTGGACTCATTCACAATGGTTGGTGAATGAGTCCCACTTCTAGGTCAATTTTTAGTTTTCTACATGTTTTTAGATACCCTTTTGTCAGAAACAAGTTTCGGCCCAATTTTGTAGAACTAGGACCAGGATTCGCCCAGAATGGTGAATGAGTCCCACTAGGCTTGAAAATCAGCATCGATAGCATTTCAAAATCCATTTCTAGTCTTCATCCACATTCCAAGTGCACACTTT
Source organism: Sequoia sempervirens (assembly GCA_007258455.2). Lineage (NCBI taxonomy): Eukaryota > Viridiplantae > Streptophyta > Pinopsida > Cupressales > Cupressaceae > Sequoia > Sequoia sempervirens. Next base: position 27,781 of record VDFB02336072.1, read on the forward strand.
CAGTTTGGTTTAGTTATGTTTAGTTTTGCATTCAATTCTAGTTCATTTTTGCATTACACAATGTGTTTTCAAACAAGTCACATTTCTTAGGTTTTGTATACTTAATCAATCAATTTTATCAATTAGTTGCATCTACAAAATTGCATTTAGACATAATTTCATCATAAAATTCCTTATTTGAGTGAACCACCTAGATTTTGGGTGTGGGATCTATCTCTTTTCATTAGGTTCGAAAGACCCTAATTGAGCAAAAGAGACAGCATTCCTAGTCCTAAAAATCTACGATTCAAGAAGTATCAATCAAACCTTGATAACAAGACTCATATTCCCAACTTGGTGTATTAGTCCCAGTTACCCCTTTTTGCCATCCTTTTGTAGATCCTAATTAGTCATTAAAAGATTCAATATTCTACCCAAAAACCCTATAGTAGGACTAAATCGCCCAACCTAACGTATTAGTCCCGATGGAATCTAAGACAAAAATTTATAGGGTTTATAAACCCTTTTTTTTCCTCTCCACTCCTCTAGGTACTTTTTTGTTTAATTTCGTTTGTCAATCTAATTTCATGTTTTCAAGTTTCTAGGGTTTTATGCATAAGTGTTTGCATTTCTCCTTTGAAGCTTAATTTAATGGTGAACCCCCATCCCACTACAATATGAATCCCTTAACCATTCCTCAATCAAGTCACTTGGTTGAGGGATCTAGGTTTCTAATGAATTGAAGTGTGAAATAGGTCCCAAGTTCCATCTCCTAAAAGGTGGAATGCCTCATTTCCCTTTTGTCCATTTTGGTGAACCTAACGTTTAGACCCTTGAATTTATGATTTGGAGAAAATTTTAGTCCTAGATCTAGGTTGCATTAAATTTGCATTAGTTTAATTTCATTTATGGCTTCTAAATATTGCATTAGTGAAAAGTTCATATAGGTTGCATTTTTTGCATTTTGCATCATTCAATTTCATTCAAAATTTGTAATTACACATAGTCAATTGAACATACAATCTAGACACATTAAAATCAACTTAGAATTTTTTGATTAAGGCTTGAAAACCCTAATTTGGGACTCATTTTCCCACCTGGGTGATTTAGTCCTTGTATAGGTCTTTTTTCAAGTTTTTTGGGTATTCTATGCTCTCTAGTTCTCACTATTTGAACCTTCCAAAAGCCCCAAGTGGGACTCATACACCTAGCTAGGCATATTAGTCTCTGATTAAGTCTGAATCTGCATTTTACAAAATTAAAATCTTGTCATATGTGCTTTTGGTTACATTGTCTTTACATTATTGTTTCAATTTATAGAGTTACTATCATCAACAATCTTTTCAAAATTGGTTTCATTTCAAGTGCATTTGTAAACATAAAAATTGGAATTAAAGCATATGATTTATCTTATGTTCATTGCATTTATCTTGCAATAATTATCCTTCCTTGATTGACCCTTGTATGAGCTTTACAACTTGGTTTCCTATTTTTGATACTCTAGTGAGACATAGTTTGAGACTCATGTCATCCCACAATAACACACTCGTTGTGGATCTTGGGTTATCTAGCTCTTTCACTCATATTTTTGACACTAGTTCACTAAGTATGGACTATAACATTGACAACTCCTTACCTTCAAGTAGTATGACAAGTGTTGAAACAATGGTTACTAGTGTCCCTCAAGAACACCTAATCCAAATCCATGGAGAATTGGCACATCTACAAAACCTAGTGAGTACTAAAAATATTTCCAACATCGCTATTCCTACCATAGATAACATGCATGAAATGATTGAAAGTGAAAAAGGAATAGAGATTGTGCATAACCTAGCTCAAATTTTTGGCAAACATCTTACCTCAATGACTAGTTGTGATCATACTTTGAACAATGCTCAAAGTCAAGGAGGAACCCAAATTTTTCCTCCTACAACCATTGCCTCTATTCCTACTTACACCAACCCTCAAGTTACCACAACAATGCAACCTACTAGTAATGTCTTTTCTACCTTCATATTTCCACTAGCAATCCTTGTACCTTTCTAGCATCTCATGTCATATCTCCTACCACTTTACCTCCCATAAGTGCTCCATTCACTTTCCCCTCAAACACATATACACCTCCACCATATTCACCTCCATCCCAAAACACAACCAATGACGCCGTCCTTAACCAACTCTTACAAAATGTTTCATCCCTTCAATGATAAATTTCCACCATAAACCAAAATCAAAAAGTCCAACCTTCATACTATGTCATAAGCAATCCCTTATCCTTGGAGATATTAAGAACGCCAATAGCACAAGGTATAGAGATTCCAAAGTTTGAGAAATTGGAGGAAAATGATATCCTTCTAACCATGTTTCCACTTACACCACCTTATGTAATTATTTCATCCTTGAAGATAAGCTCTTGGCTAAGCTTTTCCCTAGGTCCTTGAAAGATACTACTTTAGAATGTTTTTCCTCATTATTGAATAAATCAATTTGTTCATTAATGAATTTTTTGAGGCCTTTATCAACCATTTCCAAGTTCACATGACCCCTAAGATGACATTAGCTAATTTGATGAGATGTAAGCAAAAGGATGATGAAAAGGTTACTGACTTCATTTCACACTACCAATTGCTTTATTCCCAAATCGACATAAAGATTCCTGATCCTCACCTTCAATGAATGTTCATTGAGAATTTAAAAACTAAGATGCAAGATAATCTTGGCATGATGAAATTCCCTTCCTTCAAACACTTGTGTACCATCCTTCATGATTATCAAAAATCGATTAGTATTCATGAAATAAAACCAACCTCTAGCCATCATAAAAAGTATGAATCCGCAACTCAAAACAATTACCAACCTTTTAGGAAAAAAAATAAAGGCTTTCTTCAACTAAATTCCCATCAACCAACCCGACATGTTGATACCCAAGCGGCTACTATAAAGAAGAAAAATTCTTTTACATTTGGGGATCCAAATAGAAAATTTACTCCCTTACCCAATACCCTCCATAACACCATGTTACAACTTATAGAAAATAACTTGATTTCCTTACCTCCTGTTAAAGCTCTGGATCCTACTAAGCCATTACCTCCAAACTTTAGATCAAATTCTTTTTTTCATTTTCACTATCAAAATGGACATGACATGGAACATTGTAAGCAACTTAAACACATGGTGCAAGACCTCATTGATTCCAATCATATTCAAATTGGTGGTTTCAATGATCGAGGAAATAATTCTATTGCCCATGCCAACCAAAACCTAAAAAATATTTACCAACCCCATGCCAAATCATAACATTTCATTTCTCAAAGCTAGTGAAACTAAGAATGATGTGATGATTGTTGACACAGATGATGACAACATGGATACTAATGAAAAAATTCCTATGGATAATGGTTGGACTAATCAAAATTCAACCTCGTAAGGGCCAAACTAAAATACCTCTTGACATTACTTTCTCATCAAAAGATATAATAAGAAAGGCACCTGATGGTCCTCTTTACATAGCCTACCAAATCAATAATAAGCCCATTAATGGGATATTAATTGATCTCATCTGTGGAGAGAATGCGATCACTGAAGAATTCTTACTTGTGCATGAACTCTATCAAGATACATATCATAAACCAAAAGCATGGATAAAAATGCATAATGGTTTTGCTCGCCCTACGATAATTTCGATCACCCTTCCTTTAAAAATTGGATCAAAACAATTAGATTTCTCATTCTCCATCATCTTGATGGTGGATCAATTCCATGTAAAGCTTGGTTATCCATGGCTATTCTCCATGGAAGTCATCACGTCGGTTGTGCATAAATGAACTTAAAGTTTCCCTTTGACAATGAGATGTTTACTGTACATCATAGTGGCTTTAATCATGTGTCTTCCTATGGGAATTTCTCATTGGATTTCTTTTGGGAGCCTATTGAACCTATTAAACCTCGTGGAGATTTCTTTATCAAATCTTATCAAAAATTTAATGTGAAATGCATAGCAAAATTATCCCTTTGAAACATGCCTCAACCCATGATTGAGCCTCCTATCCTTAACAAAAACATGATTGAACCAAAATCCCTTCCAAGTAACCAAGACCAAACCAATACATCCTTTGGCTATCTCCTACAAACAACCAAGAGACAACCAAAACAATCCTATCATGCCTCCTAAGATAAAACAAGTTTAGAAAGCTAAATAGAAAGTGGTTGAATAGTCTCCCATGGTTACTTCCATTCCTCCTCTAAGGGAAGAAAAGAAACCTATGGTTGATAAACCCTCTCCTACACAAACACAACTTGAAAATCATACCAAAAGAAACATAAATGCTATAGGGTGTAGACATAGACATTGTGCTATTGCTCGAAGGTTAAACAAAGAGAATAACAAACAAAATCAACATCCAAACTTAAGTGAAGAATTACAAGATGAGTCTCCCTCTTCACCACAATAAAAGGATCCTATATCACAACCACAACATGGACTAGCACCTTCCTTGGACATTATCATTCAATCTCCCATTCTAATTAACATGGTCGATGATGATGAGATTGCTAAAATTGATGAGGAAGTGCGTAATAAATTGAATTTATTGTTTTCTTCTTCCATGAGTTTAGAGGATAACAACCATGATGATTATCCTAAAAAGAGTGACTCACCATGTGTTGAACTTGGTGATGCTCCTAGTACCACGCTTGCTATTGTCCCTTTGGCTAGTTGTCTGCCTTTTGCATATGATGAACAAGATTAAGATCATGATGACCTACTATAGGTTGATCGCACGTGCCTTACTAGTATTTTCTTTGATTTTTTTTAGTTATGTGTGTGATTGCATGTGCGTAATGTGATCTCTCATACTATTTTGTTTGATGCATCTCTCTCTCTCTTTGTAACATTTCTCTATTTGTATCTACATTCTTCTATATGTCATTCTTTTTCTTGTGTTTTCCTTTTGGGGATGATGCAAGGCGTTGAGATATTTAGGTCTCTTCCATGTTGACCCAAAAAATTATCCTTTATCTTTTCTTGGTCTTGTGTTTTCCTTTTGGGGATGATGTAAGGTGTCAAGACATTTAGGTCTCTTCCATGTTGACCCAAAAGGTTTTCTTTGTTTTATTTGTGTCATTATTCCTTGATCCATGAGTATTTGGGGAATGATGATGTTTTTGAGCTCTCTAACAACATTGTAGCAAAGACATACTAACCCCAAATCCATGGATCCCTTATGTGATTTTGGGGATTTCATTTTGGGGGAAACTCCTTTTCATGACATAGCTTCATTTGGAACATATGTGTGACATAGGGCTTTGAAAATAAGCTCGCATGTCCTCTTTATTTTTAGCATTTATCATTTTCTACTTTAAAGTAATTGCTCATAGCATGGTGTTTAGAAATTTCTTTAAAGTGGGGGTATACATTGACATTATTCTTTTACATTTCAACTACAAATCATGTTTCATTGTGTGGTATTCTTACTTTATGCAATGTGTCTTTCTCTTGGTTATAACATTGGGTGTGATGTTCTTCAAGAGCATGATCTCTCTTAGCATATTATATTCCTCTTAGTGTAAATTCCAAGAAGAGTGTATTCCCTAAGTTGTGAATCTTCTATTCTTCGATTGGTCCTCTCTTGGAGACATTAGGAATGATGTTCCATAGGTTGAGACCTTACATGAACTAAGCAAAACCCCTTTGAATGTACCTTACACTATTTTTCATTCACAATAACCAATATATGGCCACCTTGCATAACACTATTTGCTTGCTTGTGGAGCCATCCTATTTGTTCATGGGTGCTAGCATATGAAGTTTTTCTTGCCTTCATGAATCCTACTGTTCATGTTGTGTGGCACCATATCAAAGTTATAAGGAGGTATAGCTTTGGTATGGTTAGTACATATGGGAGCCAACCATAGGCATGAATTTCCCATAGCCACTTGCTTGTATGTGTGGGTGCATATTGACTCTGTCTGTGTGTCTCACTTCTCTAGGGCTCACCTAAAGGATACCAGATTCCATTATCCCTTGTGAGCATGTGTTTTGTTTGCATAGTGGACATTGAGTTACACTTGTAAATGTTTTTTGGACAAATAGCTTAGACCTAGTCCACATCGTGTTGGACAGAATATCAAAGCTTAATCCACCCTCTTTTCCATTTTCTTTTTTATTTATGTATTTGATAGTGTATGCATGTGAACCAACAATTTTGAGGTGTCCTATGTACTTCTCTTACACTCTTAGGATCTTTCACCTAAAAGGAGAGACATAAGACATTAAAATTGTGGTGGTTCACTCAAATAAAGGATTGTATGATGTGTGTATGACTAAATGTAATGATGTAAATGCAACTAAATATTAAAATTAACTAATTATTGATGCAAAACCTATGAAATACGAAATGTTTGAAAACATAGTGTGATATGCCAAAAATGAAATAGAAATGTAAACTAATACAAAAAAAAAATGAACAAGGTCAAACAAAGTGCACTTGGGAATTGGATGATGAATATGGAATGTTATGAAATTTGGCATAAATCATTGTAAATCACCAATGGGACTCATTTTCCACTGATGGCAAATCAGTCCTGCCACTGGCAAAAATACCTGAAACTACTTTTCGACTTTCAGGAACTGGATTTTGACAAAATCACCTTTTTCAACCTTCAGGTGGGACTCATTCACCATTGATGATGAATCAATCCTCCTCCAGAATTCTAAAAATTCAAAGGTCAATTATGTAGATCCAGATCTGCACTTGTCTTCTTGTTGGGTTGACAGAGTCAAATTTGCATAAAATGGATTGTAGGTTGTCTCCAAGCTTGAAATATGGTTTAGTTGACTTGAAACACTTTGTTGACTTGTTTACCACCTTTCAAAAATTATTTGCTTGAAAAATATACATACAAAAGTCTGCAAACACACATGCAAAAGGGGGAAAATGGTTAAGGGTTAGGGTATAGGGATTTTCCTTGGTCGAATCCCACTTTGGTAATCAAGCCCTTAATAAAGAAATGAAATGAAATAAGAAAGGAATGATGAATAAACAACATGCAAATGTCCTAAACTCACCACAACCTTGTTGAAGAATTCTAAAGATATGTCAATGGTTGCTCCAAGATGCTTGATGAATGCTTGATTGAATGATACTTTGAATGAGATTGAATGCTAATTGATGTTGAATGAGTGAATGCAAGTGAATGGGTGAATGAATGGGGGTTAAAATAAGAATAAAAACATGTATTTATACACACTTATGCCCTAATAACCCAATAATACAACATAAGGTATTTTTGAATAAAAACCCAAAATAAAATTTGAATTATTTTGAATTTGGAGCCAAGAGGGACTCATTCACCACACATGGTGAATAGGTCCCACCTTGGGCTTGTAAGTGGGTGTTGGGAATTATCTTGCATTTAATGTTATTTGTCAATTTTACATTCAAAAATACAAGTAACTAAGTCTTATGAGTGCATAAATGAGTCAAATAAAGCATAAAAAAGGTGTAAATAGTGATAACAAACCTAGAAAACCATGAAAGCTTGTTACAAAACTTTACAACACTTTATAATAGGACATGATAAGTGATGAAAAGGTGATTTTTAGGTGAATGGTAATGAAAAGAGTCTAGAAGAGTGTAGAAATGTGTTACAACACTTCACAACACCTACACAAGACACCATAATTTGAATATTCAGGGCCTAATGTGAATGCGGAAGTTATATTGCAACATTAAATCAAAGCAAAATAGGTCAAGCATCATGAGAGAAAGACCTAAAAGACCATAAAATATCCAAGATCCATTTTTCTTTGGTACAACATGTATCTTATTGTTGCTTCATACACATTCACATGTATGTTCCTTTGTACCTATGTTGGTTTGCCATAGGATCTCAATCTTGGGGGCTTGATAATCCCTCTTGATTGTTGTCATCCTATCTCACTGTCATTTGTACTTGGACCCCTCTTCATGCAAATTTGTCTACTTTAGTGTGATTTTGACACAAGATCATCCTCTCACTAAAGTGGGGGCTAAATGTAGTGTAGAAAATGTATCCCTTTACATTTTCACACTTGTTTGGGTCCTCATTAAAATTTGGCTTATTAATGCCTTAATTGGTCCTATTTTACATCCACAAGCCTAGTTAAATGCATTTTTCTAAGGATAATAGTGACATATAATAAACAAGAAATCATAATTTAATGTTTTTGGCTATGTGTTCCAGATTTAGGGATCTAGGACCCATATGTCCATTTGGGTGTATGGGTCCTCCCTAGGTCTTGGGCCCTAATTTCAAATGTCACATTGAATAAAAAACTTCTTGAAATATCTGTCTCGGGTTTAATCCTTGAGGAATCATATGCCCAACCTGGCATATGAGTCTCGCTTTAACGTAGGACCTATTTTAATTTAAATTCTTGGTGGGATTTTATTATCCTTAGATTCAATTTTTGAATGTCGACTTGTAGTGTTGTAATTTTGAGAAATTAGGCATAAAATCGTAAACATACAAGGTTATTTCACATAATTTCTCCTAACAAGCTAGCAATTTTATAAGTCATCTAATAATATTTCAAGAGAGCATTCATAAGTTCAAGAGTTGATTATCAAGCATTTTGGAGCATCAATTCAAGATTCAATCATCAAGTCAAGGTATTCATGCATCATGTGTGATTGTGAGCTAACATATTGATGTAGCATTTGTGATCCAAGTTCAAGCATTCAAAGCCATATCAAGTTTCATTATCAAGATCTACATCCATTGAGACCAATTCATACAAGTTGCAAATCTACACTCCAAGGATTCAACAAGGTTTGGTGAGTTGTTACATTCATTTGTTCATTCATCATTCCTTCATGTTATTTCAATTCATTTCAAATTTAAATACTCAAATAGGGTTTGATTGAGGTAGACCCCCATTCCCTAACAAAATAAAAAATTTCTCTCTTGATGTGTGTTTGTAGATCTAGGTGAATTGGAGCTTGAAGATCCTTTGAGGACAAAGTTGCAAAAGTTGTCATCTTCACAGAAAATCACCTACAGTCTAGAATTCAAACTTTTAGACCTAAATATTTGACAAGAAGGAAGCTACAAAAGATCACTAGAGGCTACAGAAGTACCAGTCAAACCCTGATAACAGGACTCATATTCCCAACCTAGTTTACTAGTCCTAGTATACCCCTTTTTTCTATCTTTCTGCAGATGTTGATCAGTCATCAAAAGATTCCAGATTCTACCTAGAAACCCTATAGTAGGACTAAATCATCCAACCTAGAATATTAGTCCCATTCAAATCTGAGATAGCAATTTCCAGGGTTTACAAACCTATTTTTGGCCTCTCCACTCCTTCAGGTACTTTTCTGTTTCATTCTATTTGTTAATCTAATTTCATGTTTTCAAGTTTCCAAGGTTTTATGCATAAGTGTTTGCATTTCTCCTTTGAAGCTTCATTTAATGGTGAACCCCCATCCCACTACAATAGGAATTCCCTAACCATTCCTCAATCAAGTCATTTGGTTGAGGGATCTAGGTTCCAAATGAACTAAAGTGTGAAATAGGTCCCAAGTTCCATCTCCTAAAAGGTGGAACACCTCATTTTCCCTTTTGTTCAACAACAAACTACAATTGATTGACAGTTAATTGGATATTATTGACAAGTAACTAAGAGACTAATTTTCATGCAATCCTTTATTGACACATTTACAATTTTGTTGGAGCATATATATTTTAACACTCCCTCTTAATACTATAACATTAAATTGAATAAAATAAAGCAATAAGAAATATATTATGCAGAAGCTACTATTTGAAAATAGTTCTAGAACCAATAAGAATTCTTCAATTTTCTCCCATGTATAGTTGCCTAGCTATAATCCAATTTCCCAACATAATTGGACACCATTTGCACATGAAGTCATTGATCACCCTCATAAAGGTATGAAGCTAAACTTTCATATTTCAAATCTCCCCTAAACTATTAGACATCAATCCTCACATGTATATCTCATAACCCCAATGAGGTATAGTTTCTTTGATCAAAAAGAACCTCAAACTTTTGAACATATATATCCTCTATTGCATCCATTATTGTCTTCAAAATGTTTTCCTTTTCAAAATAGGACAAGTGCCTCATCTTCAATGAAGTCATCATTACTATCAATATCTGGTGGTTCTTCAATAGTGGTTGTGTACCTTGGAATTTTACCCTATTTTAATGTGCAAAATAACTAAAAATACAAGTGGAAAAACACTAAGAACACTTCAATGATTAGCCTAAAAAGTGATAAAACAAGGAAAATAGATGAAATAAAATGCAAATCAATTATACCTTCCTTGTTGTTGAAGACTCCTTGGTTGGCCCTTGATTTAGATGAATTTGTGTGCTCCTTGGATGGCTTTTTGGTGTAGCTAGATGCAAGATTGAATATGCAATATGATCAAAGTGGATGGCTAAATGATAGTGAATGCTTGAGAATGCAAATTGACAGCATAAGGTTGCTAAAAAAAAAAAGTGTTGGAAATGTCCTTAAGGAGGGGGTATTTATAGAAGAATTTGAATTCTCTAGAGAATTCAACAGTTGAGATTCATCCAACAAGGTCAAGATGAAGGGCTATGGTGGGTTGAGAACTCACAAGCCCTCACATCTTGACATGTGGATGGTGAAGTGGCTAAGAGGAGATGAGGTGTAAGTGAGGTGGCCAAAAGGTACATGAGGTGGAGGAAGGACAAGTACCTTCCAAGTACTTTGATGCGACCTTTCAATGATCACATGGGGAGAGGGAAAGCTTTGGGAGAATAAAAGTGAATTAAAATTTCACAATGATTGGAAGAATCTGGTGGATAAGACAAGGTTCCCAAAAGGTGGGAATTTGTCACATGTGACTTGATGTGACAAGTCAAAGGTTCTAGAAGATGCATGGGAAAAGGGGATTCTAAGAATAATAAAAAGGAATTAAAAATTCCTTGGGGGGTGGGGAGAGTTGACCAAGGTACTAATTAGGTTTGACTAATCAGTAATTAGAGGATAATTAGGGGTTAATTAGGATTAAAATCCAACTTGCAAAAGTTGGAGGATGTGACACATCCTAATCAAGGATTAGGCATGTGCACATCCTTAATGAAGAGATTAGGAAATGGATTAGGATTAGATGAAAATGACATGTGAGGAATTAAATAAATGTAATATTTATTTAATTTATTTGATGAAAAGAGGATTCGAGGAGGGTAAGGTATTTAATTATTAATTAAATACCTTAGGGATTTAGCAGAATTAAAGATATTAATTAAATAATAGTAATATTACTTAATTAACTCGGATAAGAGGATGTTTAGATGAAAAGTGATAAATTTGGATAAATTAAGTGTCCAAATTTGGATATCTACATTTTTCCCCTCTTTGAGATGGTGTTACGAAGTAGCATCATTTCAAAGAATATTAAAATATAGAACCTAGAAGGAGATGGTTAGATTGGAAAAGATGCCCCAGTCATCAAAGGGATGACTAGGAAGAAAGGTGATGGGGGTGAAGATGAAGAGTAGGGATTGAGGATGCCCCCTCGAGAGGACATGCGGGTTGAAGAGAACACGTGTGTGCTCTCGAAATAGATGATGTAATGCAAGGGGAGATGAGGAAGATGATGCAAGGTGATGGGTAAGAGAGTAAGTGATATGGAGATGGATGAAGCACAAATGGATTTCAAAATGTGATGTTGCCCCAGTCAAGGTACAAGCCAAAATGGGTTGATGATGGATGGAGTGTTGTCAATGAGGGAATAGGGAAGGATACATCCCAATGAGTGGCATTGATGATGGAAGGATACATCCCAAAACACCACTAAAGGATAGGGAAGAGTACCTCCCGATGATGATGATGAAAGTGTTGTTGACGAGGGAAGGATACATCCCAAACAACGCCAAAGGGATATGGAAGAATAGAATGGGATGATGATGATGATGATGATGAGGATGATTGGATCCAGGCTTGTAACAAGACTGAGAACAAGACCAAGGATATGATTAGATGATTCGGGCTAAATGGAATGGATGGGGGTTGGATAGAGATGTGAGATAAGGATGAAGGATGAATGGATGGGGGGATACATGCAAGATGATAGAATGGAGAATGAAATGCAATCCTAATGCAATTTTCCATCTTCATAGCACTCATTTTTGCTATAGCATAAGACACAAGATGCCGAGGTATGAAGAACCAAAGGAAAATTAGTGTCTAATGCATAAAAACAAACTTACAACAGAGACAAGAAGAGCCCCCATCCCAACACCCCAAGTCACAAAGACCTTGGTGAGACCAGTATTGAGATAACCACAAGCACAAAGGATGCCCCAGCATAACACAAGACCTCGGTGCTTGGAACTAAAATTTGGGACAACAAGAAGACACAATCAAACAAAGAACGAATGCCCTATGTTGACCAATCAACACCATAATATGATGGA
>VDFB02336073.1:0-27179 GCA_007258455.2 Sequoia sempervirens
ACTCTAAATGATTTGGTCCTACTTAAAAGTGGCAGCCCATTATTGGAAATGCATTTGTCATGAATTAAGGGGAGAAAATTCATGGCAAAGCCAACTCCAGCACACAGATACTTTTTTACAAAGGTGGAGTACAAAGCAGCAGCTAGTACAAGGTGTGAGGTGGAATGGTTTGTAATGTCCCCTTCTCATCAGTGATCAGTTCAGTGGCTCGTCAGCCTATTCCGGAGGCCGTAGGCTCGTCGAGATGAAATAAGGGTTTCCAGTGTTTGGAGGTTTTCACATTTCTCACAATTTACTATTTTTAGTAATTCGAATTTTAGCAGTGATCCAGTTGGCAGCATCACAGTGAGCTTTCCATTTCAGGCGAAGTAATTGAGTATTTTTTGGATTTAGCTTTTGAGGTGTCTTTTTGGAGAAATAAGTTATTTCAAGTCATTAATGTTATATTTTTAAATTGACCCCCTTGGCCTAACATCATGACTTGAAGTTGTTTTAAAAGGTGGTCATTAAGGGAGGACGCCTCATGAAGGGATTAATTAATATTTTATGATGTTTTAATGTGCCTTGGAGTTTGGACGCCAAAATAAGGAGGGATTAAAGTATTTTGAAAATTAAAATATTTCAAAAGGTGAACAGGTGTCACTTTTTGGAGGGAAATTTTGGAATTTGGAAAGTCACCTCAAGCTCTATAAAAGAGAGGCTTTGCTCCAGCTTTTGGGCATCCAATGTCTATGCTATCATTATGCTGTCGAAATGACTTCATAAGTTTGGCTTCGAGGAATGCATACCTCCTAGTGAAGAACCAATTCCGTGTTTAAAAGATAACACCTAGTTGGAAATATAGCTGCTTCTCATCTAGACTAGCAGATTGAGCTTCAATGTTGGCGAATTTTGATGATATTCTGAGTTTTGTGATTGCTGGTTCAGTTATGGCTGAAGGTCGATTTTGATTACAGCTCCTTGGGTAAATTTTATTTCATTATGGGTATTGGTGCTACATGTTTCTATGCTATGGGCAACTCAATTTGCAAAAAGTCAGAATTTATTATGATGCCTTTGATTTTCTAGAGAGGCTGTACATTCACTAGGGCCATAATTCCTCTTGCAGCTTGCCTTGGGATTTGTGCATCACATTTAGTGGCTGTTTTGTGGTGTAACTCAGGTTTGGAGCTGGTCGCCTTGACTCATGGGCATTGTAAGTTCAGTTTTGAACTATGTCTATGATGTTTGATGGAGAAATAAGCATTTTGGTGTTATTGTAGTTGTTGTTTCTGAGATTTTCAGTTGCTGGTTCTTATATCAGATTGATGTTAGTTCAGATTTTGGCTTGTAATTCAGTAGTTGAGTGGTTTGGAAAGTTGGAGAAATCATCTCCTTGCATTTGGTTTGATTCTATATCAAAAGCACTTGTAATTAGCAGATATTTGGCATTGTAAGACTATAAACAGTAGTACTGTTCCAGTCATTTAATTGCTGCATTTACTTGTGTTTATTTTCACACACTATAACCCCTGGATAGTTTACCACCAGTGTGGAGAAATGAAAAATTAAATCTCTCATATCTCACCCACTAATTAAGTGGCGAATCCCCACTGCTGAGTGGATGCCTGCTGAAAAGCAGATGAATTGTTTTGCATTGTAATATATTTCCCCCCACTGAATAAGTGGTAGCATGGAATCTTTATGGCCAGATCACCACCTGCTTACATTTCCAATTTGTAATTCAAATTCAGTTGTTGCTAAGATCCCATCGCCATATGCTATCACCTCGCCTTTCAAAGGATCTTGGTGAACATTCTTGGCAAAGGTTACTTCAACTGATTTAGATTTTGGGCTAATCCTTAACAGGTGCTTGTTGTTGTTGAAAATTCAAATAAAAAAATTAAGGGGCTTATTTCATGGTTGCAATAAATGCTTTTGATTAGCAATTGGATCTAAGTTCTAACTACACCTATTACGCTATACTGCGGCAAGTAAAGTGTTTTGAAATGAGACAACCCAGTCTATCACATCCACACGAACACATCAAGTCTCAACATAACTATCTTTGGCAACTGGTTGATAATGATGATATTGTCTTCATTATTGTGCTACTCGAGAGCAAGCTATCGATATAATCACTAAACCACTTGGATCTAATATATTATCAAATTTCAAGACATTCTCAGGTTTGTCTCTAGGTTAGTCATTAACGGAGTGTATTAAAGATGTAAAATTATATTACAGTTATAAATTAACAATATCAAATTAATATTAATATCATTTAGTAATACATTTGATCTTAACACATTGTAAGATAACAATCAACAATCATGTAGAACTTCTTCCCCTACCTGTTTATAAATGAAGATCCACACACACAATTTGTGTCACTAACTTCCTTAATAACATCTTTCTTGTTGCATATGTCTAAATTCTGACAAGAGACATAAGGATGATGTGACCCCATAATATAGATACTTCTGGAGGTAAGATATTAACATTGGGAAGTGTTGATTTTTATGATCAGATTAGATAGACAGAATTTAATTCAAAATCAGACACAATAACACAGCAGATACCCTAGGAAAACCCTCCACTTGAGGGAGAAAAACCCAGCAACAATATATCACTTATATATTGAATAACAATGAATGTTTCCTTTACAAAGAGGCCAATATGAAGGCCAATTAGAAGCACCACAATCTGATGCTAACACAGAACCAAGGTAATGTAATTCGCTGATGATAGACTCAGCCTTCCACAAAATATTGATCTGCACTTGAGACAAACTCGCACCTATGAATCTCAAACTTGTGATGAACAACGAATGGATATGAAAGAATGTGAAACAATGAAACACCATTGAACATATATACAAGATGATGGGAGAGGACGTGCCTCTTCAAAACTATAAGTCGGCCTTGTTGAAAAGACGTGTCTCCAATACACATGAAGTCGGCCTCCTTGAAATTCGCAACTCTTCATAAATTCATACCTTCATAATAATTAAATATCATTTAATATAAATCATGCCTCTTCATAAAGATACGACTTGCAATTTAAATAGCCAATAGGCTATAATTAGAATCGCCTTCATTCATGGGCTGGAAGTAGAAGCCCGATGCTGCTTCTAACATCAACACTCCCTCTCAGCTAGGGAATATACTTCCAGCTGCATAAGACATACCACCTCATCGTGATGTCAACCACAATGGCTACTCCCATATGTGGAAAAGAAAGATATCACCTCATCATGATATCAACCATCATGGCTACTCCCATGTATGGTAAATGTGTACAAGTGCTCATCACTTAACATGATGTCGTCACCTCATCGTGACATTCACCATGGCTACTCCCAGAGGGTGAAAACACAAGTACATGAAAATCATCACGGACTCTCTCACGTGATGTTGTCATGGAGTCACACACATGACATCCACCATGGCTACTCCCCGAGGGTGGAAACAAGGGCTTTCACCTCAAATCTCTCTCAAAGAGAAATGCATTAACAAGGGCTTACACCTCAAATCTCTCTCAAAGAGAAATGCATTAAATAAGATCACTGATACTGAGACTCCTTCTTAATTAGGGCTTCATTCTCCACCATACCAAGCTTGTCTCGAAAGTACACAAACTTTATCCTAGAGAGAGGCTTGGTGAGAATGTTTGTCGTCTGCTCATCAGTGTCGATATACTTCAACTGAATTGCTTTCCTCAATACCATATCTCTGATATAGTGGTATTTGATCTCAACATGTTTAGTTCTGTCATGAAACACGGGATTGACAAAAAGCTTCACACAGCTTTGATTATCACAATGAATGACAGTTGGCTCCATTGATTGTCCAAAAACTCCTGCAAGGAGCTTCCGAAGCCACACTGCTTCTCGGCCTGCCACACAAGCTACAATATACTCACCCTCAGTTGTACTTAGTGCCACTAAAGACTACTTCCTGCTACACTAGGAGATCATCACAGACCCCAAACTGAAACAACATCCAGAGGTGCTCTTTTGATCAGTGACATACCCTACACAATCAGAATCAATATATCCATGCAGCTGTAAGTCCACACCAAAAGAATATCTCAAGCCATACCCAACTGTACCACGCAAGTATCTCAAGATATGCTTCGTTGCAAATAGATGTATTTGCCTTGGTTCACACATGAACTGAAAGTGCATTCACTGCATAGCAAATATCCGGTCTAGAATTGACTAGATACATCAACGATCCAATCAACTGCCTGTACATCGCGGAATCCACCAAATCTGAACTAGTTGCAGCCTCTTTCAACTTACGCAAGTTGGTCTCCATAGGCATAGACATGGATTTGCAATCCATCATACCAAATCTCTTCGGAATATCAATGGTATACTTCCCTTGACTTAGAATTATCTCATTAGGCTTCTGCCATACTTCTAAACCAAGGAAGTAGTGCATGAGACCAAGATCCTTCATTTCAAATTAAGAAGCTAACTCCTTGCATTTGATAATGAGGTGATCTTCTCTAGTAAGAATTAAATCATCAACATAGAGAGCCAAGATTAATGCTTCGCCATCAATTACCTTGAAGTAGAGGTTTGAATCAGCATCATTCTTGGAGAAACCCAAGCTCATTAGGTAACGATCAATCCTTTCGTACCAAGCATGGGGAGCTTGCTTAAGGCCATACAAAGCCTTCGTCAGCTTGCAAACATGAGACTCCTTCCGATGTACCTCAAAGCCATCAAGTTGTTCAATATATACCTCTTCCTCGATTACACCATTCAGAAATGTTGTCTTCACGTCCATCTGGTGAATCTTCCATCCTTTAGATGCTGCAATAGCAATTATGGTCCTGACTGAAGTATAGCGAGCAACTGGAGCAAAGGTTTCCTCATAGTCAACTCCCTCTTTCTTAGAGAATCCTCTAGCCATGAACCTAGCCTTGTACTTCTCAATGCTCCCATCAGCCGCATGCTTGATCTTGAAGAGCCACTTAGAAGAAACAATAGATTTTCCTTCAGGTCTACGTACAATGTCCCAAACATCATTCTTGAGAATGGATTGATATTCTTCACACATAGCATCTCACCAAACTTGTTGATTAGTAGCTTCCTCAACACTGGAAGGTTTTGACTCAATGATTTGACTCATCAATGCAACATAGCTGGAAAACTTATGCAATCTCTTGCTTTCTCTGAATGTTCCTCTTGGGGCTGCCAACCCTTCTGCCTCCTGCATTGTTTGCCTGGCCCAAAGAGGTCTTTTTCTTCCAATCACAATATCTGTAGGCCTATCAGTAGGTTCCAAGGGCTCAACTAAATCATCATCTTCTTTAGATTCAGGAGCCTCCCTTTGAATCTCAAGAGTATGGTCAACTTCCATATCCTAAGGAGACTCTTGATCTTCATGGTCTATCTCCATGTGGATGCCCTTGGATCTCCTGAATGCAACATCGTCTTCAAATGTAACATCCCTACTGATCTCAATCAACTTCTGACATGGAATGTAGATTTTGTAGGCTTTTGATGTCTCACTATAGCCTACAAATATTGCCCTCTTGCCAGAACGTTCCAATTTTGTCCTTTTATCTTTCGGCACATGAACATACAGGGGACAACCAAAGATCCTCAAGTGACTCACTTTCGGCTTCACCCCTGTGAATGCTTCTTCAAGAGTCATGTTCTCCAAAATGCGGTGAGGAATACTATTTTGAACATAAACAACTGTCCTGCATGCTTCAGCCCAAAGGAAGGTTTGCAAATCTTGGTCATGAATCATAGCTTTGGTTGCTTCTACAATAGATTTGTTCTTCCTTTCAGCAACAGCGTTCTGTTGAGGATTATAAGGGACACAGAACTCCCTCTTAATCCCTGCTCCAATGCAAAAGTTACGGAAGCTGTCGGAAATGTACTCTCCACCGTTATTGGATCTCAGAACCTTGATCCTCTTCCCAGACAAGTTCTCTACCTAAGCTTTAAATTCTTTGAACCTCTCTAACACTTCCTCAGATTCTTTAGATTTCAAGAAATAAATCCAAGTCTTTCTAGAGTAGTCATCAATAAAAATAATGCAATACAAGAAACCACTCAAAGAAACTACATTGGACCACATAAATCAGAATGAATAAGATCAAGAATATATTTAGATCTACTTTCACTACTATGAAATGGACCTTTGTATTCTTACCCAATGCGCAACCTCTGCAAGTGCCTTCATGCTCCTGGTTGAGTTTCGGAAGGCCTGAAGCCATCTTCTCTATGGTAGGTAGTGCTCGGAAGTGAAGGTGAGCCAATCTTTTATGCCAAAGTTCACAAGAACTTGACGAATCATGCAATAGAGCTTGAAGTTGGCAAGTGCAAAGTCTGTAGAGGCTCTCATGATGAACTCCAATCACCCGAGCAGTTTTGATATTTGAGTTCTTCGTCCATGCAAGAACTTTGCCTTCTGAAAATGCAACTTGATACCCCTTGTCCTCCAAGGCTAAGATAGAGACAAGGTTTCGCTTGATACCCAGAACAAATAGAACATCACTCAACTGCAAGGAAATACCAGACTTCAAATGAAGAGAGGAGGTCCCAACTCCTTTCACAGAATAACTAGCATCATCTCCAATAATTACTTGAAGACTAGAATCTCTCTCCACCAAGTCTGTTAGATGCTCTTTAAATCCGGTGATGTGGCAGGAGGCACCACTATCAATCAACCAAGTATTGTTGTCGATAAGATACTGCTTGAAAGAGCTTTATAGAATAGAAAATCACCTGAATCCTTTGGAGGAGAGATCTCACCAACATTTGCAATGGAAGCCTGCTACTTAGGCCTGGTTGGACAATCCTTTGCATAGTGACCATACTTGTCACATCTAAAACATTGAACATGAGAGAGGTCCCTCTTCTTCTTGAATGCGGGAGCACCATCAGATCCCTTATCTCTATTCCTCTTGAAATATCCTTTATTTCCCTTTCTTCTTCGAGGATTGAGTGGCAAGGACATGAATGTCTTCATTAGTAGCGCTTTGACCAATACCTCTCGCAACCAACCTAGACTCTTCTTGAATACAATCCGCCCTCAAACTATCAAACTTAGGGAGTTTTGATCTTGCACTTATTCCTTTAATGTATGACTCCCAAGATGAAGGAAGACCATTAAGAGCCAACATGGTCAAATCCTTGTTATCAACAATATGCCCAATAGTAGAGAGCTAATCTCTCAACTTGGTGATTTTCATGAAGTATGAGATGACGGATTTCCTTCCACCATCTTGATATGATGAAGTTTTTTGCTTTAATGCAAGAGCTTGACTTGTGTTGTTGATCTCATACATCTCCTCCAAAGTTTTGAACATCTCCCTTGTTGTCTTCAACTTGGAGATGATTGGCACAATGTGGTCTTTCATGGAATCCACCAACATCTTTTTCGCCTTAGTGCCATTTGTCTTCCATTGAGGCTTCTCATTCTCATTGGTTGGTACGGGAACATCACCCTCCACGAACTCAGCTAACTCATTTTCTTCCAAAGCAAGCATGACTCTGAATTTCCAAGATGTGAAGTTATCTACGCCCTCAAGTCTATCTTCGATCTTAAGCCCGTTCACCATCTTGACAATAAGATAGATGCAAATAAGGATGAGAATAAGAATAGAGGATATCGCTGCTTGACTAAATCTGATCACGATCTTTCTTATACCCACTCTGATACCATGTTGATTTTTATGATCAGATTAGATAGACAGAATTTAATTCAAAATCAGACACAATAACACAGCAGATACCCTGGGAAAACCCTCCACTTGAGGGAGAAAAACCCAGCAACAATATACCACTTATCTATTGAATAACAATGAATGTTTCCTTTACAAAGAGGCCGATATGAAGGCCAATTAGAAGCACCACAATCTGATGCTAACACAGAACCAAGGTAATGTAATTCGCTGATGATAGACTCAGCCTTCACAAAATATCGATCTGCACTTGAGACAAACTCGCACCTATGAATCTCGAACTTGTGATGAACAACGAATGGATATGAATGAATGTGAAACAATGAAACACTATTGAACATATATACAAGATGATGGGAGAGGACGTGCCTCTCCAAAAGTATAAGTCGGCCTTCTTGAAAAGACGTGTCTCCAATACACATGAAATCGGCCTCCTTGAAATTCGCAACTCCTCATAAATTCGTACCTTCATAATAACTAAATATCATTTAATATAAATTGTGCCTCTTCATAAAGATACGACTTGCAATTTAAATAGCCAATAGGCTATAATTTAAATTGCCTTCATTCACGGGCTGGAAGTAGAAGCACGATGCTGCTTTTAACATCAACAGGAAGAATGGACCAGTGGTCAAACCTAGGCCTTTAGGGAATTTTATTCTCCTCATACTAAATATGTCTAGAATTTGCATCTCAATACAGAAAAATATTAACTAGCACCTGCGCTATTTAGAAGTGTAGCAGGTATGCAATATGATGCCACATGGAGATTTGCACTGGAAGACAAATTCCATGAACATGACTACGATGAACAAAGCAACAAAAGAATATCTGCAATGCTGAATCGCAAGTTCATGGCATATAGATCATTGGTGTAAATGAAGTGGAAGCCGATAAGAGGGACAACAGACAGTAGAGCACTGATCTGATATGAGAATCTTCAACCATTTTACAGACCCATTGGCCAAAATCATTGCCACATAAAATGGCACCACTGCTGACAATGCATTGTAAAGATCTGTTCCATTAATGATCAATCATTAATAAAAAACAAATAATTTTTTGCAGGCGTCTTCCAAAGGGTGGCTGAAATATGCTAACCAATTTTTTTGAAGAAGTAACACAAAATAACCAGCAATAGATGATTGGATTAGCGTTAGCCTCAAACTAAAAACTGAACTTGACTGGAAGAAACTGAACTTGAATTGAAGAACTACTCAACGTCAAGAATGTGCACTCAAGATCCCACTGAGGGCGAGGTGCTAACATATGACGGAGTCTAGAAAATTGAAATTATAAACTGTTAGGCGGATAACCAGCCATAGAAAACATTTCCTCACTACCACCAAACAGTGGGGGGAAAATTACAATTAAGCACAATTCATCCGCTGCGGCGAGCATCCACAGAGCTGTGGGGATTCACCACTGTGAAGTGGGTATAAGAGTGTTACAAATAGATTGTCCACACTGGCGGTAAACCATCCAGGGGTAATTTAATGATAAACAGAAAGTAAATTGCAGAAATGAAAGAAATGGTTGGATTAGTAATGCTTAATCTCAACCTTACAAATAAAACTCTGCAAATTACCAAGTACAATTGATAAGGAATGAACCTTAGATACAAGTATGAACTTCTACAATGATATAACACTCAAATACTGAAGTATAAGCCAAAAATTCGTTTCACCTCCGAATTGACTGAAATCTTTTGCAAATGTTTCTCAAGAGGTAGGCGCCCAAAAACCAAGCACCAAACAGCAGCAACTCCAACTTATTTTTTTACTTGCACAATTCCCAATGCACATGAGATGGTACGGCCCTCTTGGGAGGGCGATTTTATTTAAAAATCAGACACTTCAAATTAAAATCTCAAAACTTGCATGAATAGTCGCCCAAGGTCAACAAACAGATTGGTTAAATACCCAGAACGAAATTCAAGCTGGAAAATAAGCCATGAATAAAAATCACTTTCAGCAGTTGATGAAACAGCAAACCAAAATTACCAAAATCTCCAAAATTCTTCAATCTTT
Organism: Sequoia sempervirens; assembly: GCA_007258455.2. Lineage (NCBI taxonomy): Eukaryota > Viridiplantae > Streptophyta > Pinopsida > Cupressales > Cupressaceae > Sequoia > Sequoia sempervirens. The sequence goes on from VDFB02336073.1 coordinate 9,723, forward strand.
GATGCTCAATCTGCTAGTCTGAAGTTGAGAAGCAGCAATGTAGCCAACTAGGTGTTATATTGCAAACACGAAATTGGATGAGAGGCTAGGAGGTAGACTTCCTCGAAGCAATATGTCAATTGTCATTTCGACAGCATAACTTTAGCTTAATTTTCATGGATGAAATGCTGGAGCAAAAGCCTTCAATAAATAAGAGCTCACAAACTCTTAAAATGCCTAAGAAGCAGACCAAGAGACACAGGAGACCCTTCAATTTCCAAAAACCATTCAACTTCACAAGGTGGCGTCCCAAAAGGCCTCATAGAAAATCACTTTATTCAAAAATATAAAAAATGGCGTCCACTTTTCAAGATGATGAAATATTTGAATAAGACTAATTAAATTTATGATGAAGGCGTACCCTTTCATGGCCCCACTTTAAAACAACTTAAGTTATCTCCTTAGGCCAAGGTGGGGGTCAACAGTGAATTAGAACAAAAAGCCATTAATTAAATATTTTTGCCAACTGAAGACCAAACCAAAATATAACAACTGCTCCAACTGCCAAGGATTAAGAATGGACAACTGCAACTGCCACAACTAGCATTTACTAAAAATAGTAAATAATATGAAATGCCACAAAACTCCAAGCCAAGAAACCCTAATTTTCACCTCATTCCAGTCTACGGGTTCCGGAATAGACTGATGAACTGCAATGCTGATCACTGATGAGAAGGGGACATTACAGTCCGCCCTCCTCGAAATTGCTTGTCCTCAAGCAACTGCAAAGATGGATGCAACAAAATCTGATCACCTTCCCACGTAGCATCTTCAATAGGCAAGTTCCTCCATCTAACCAAATATTCTTTGATCGTCCTTCTTCTCAAAGAACGTTCTCTAGTATCAAGGATTTCTTCAGGAATCAACACTAACTGACCTTCCTCATCCAATGGAGGTAATTCTGATGTAGCCACCACATTGTGTCCAATTGCCTTCTTGAGGCGAGACACATGAAAAACATTATGTATTTTGCTTTCAGCTGGAAGTTCCAACTCATAAGCAACTTCACCAATCCTTTTGGTGATTTTGAAAGGACCATAAAAGCGTGGCTTCAACTTTTCTGCACCACTCTTCTTGAGAGAAGATTGTCTATATGGCTGAAGCCTCAAATAGACCATGTCCCCAACTTCAAAAGACCTTTCCACACGCTGCTGATCAGCGTATAACTTCTGCTGATTTTGAGCTTGTTGCAGATTTTCCTTAAGAGTTTTCAAGATGTCTTGGCTTTGTTGTAACATATCCAGTGCTTGTGGGGCTCTACTGTCACCAAACACTAAATCAACAAAATTAGTAGCCTCATAACCATAAAGTGCCTTAAAAGGAGACATCTTAATGGACATGTGATAAGAAGAGTTGTAACAATACTCTCCTAAATGAAGCCATTTAATCCAAGCTCGCTGCTGTCCTGAAACATAGTTCCTTAGGTAGCCCTCTAACCACTTGTTAACAATTTCTGACTGCCCATTTGTTTGTGGGTGATAACTTGTGCTTGGAGTAAGCACTGTCCCACTCAATCTGAAGATCTCCTGCCAAAAAACACTTAGGAACTTGCTGTCCCTATCACTGACAATTGTTCTAGGCAACCCATGCAAACGGAACACCTCTCTAAAAAACAACTCAGCCACTTGAGCTGCTGTAAATGAAGTGGTAACAGCAAAGAAATGAGCAAATTTCGTTAGTCTATCAACCACAACAAATATACAATCACGTCCTTGCACCTTGGGCAACCCCGTGATAAAGTCCATGGCAATACTTTCCCACTTCTGATTTGGAATGGGCAAAGGCTGAAGTAGACCAGCTGGATAAGAGTGTTCATTTTTATTTCTTTGACAAATAGGACACTCTCTAATGTAGTTCAAGACTTCTTCTTTCAAACCTTTCCAAGTGAATCTTTCACGAATCTGCTTATAAGTCTTGAAAATCCCTTGATGACCAGCAAGGGGAACATCATGAAAAGATTGTAGAATCTTTTTCTTAAGCTTAGATTCTTGCACTAAAAAGATTCTATCTTTATAATAAATTAATCCATCAACCAACTTATACCTTCCATCAACCAAATGACCTTCTAACAAGCTGGTTGCAAACTGATTTTTAACATAATCAGCAGCAATTAATTCCTTCCAATCAGCTGATAACTCACAAATTGACTGCAAATAAGGCCTTCTAGAAAGAGCATCAGCCACTATATTATTTTTTCCTTTGACATATTCAATGTCAAAGTCATATGCTTGGAGTTTACTTACCCATTTTTGCTGCCTTTCATTCAATTCCTTTTGGCGCATAAAATGTTTAAGACTGTTGTGATCAGTCTTAACAACAAATTTACTTCCCACCAAGTATTGACGAATTTAGACAAAGCATGCATGATGGCAAGCATCTCTTTGTCATAAATAGAGTAAGTTTTTTCTGCCCCTCTCAACTTTCTGCTCTCGAAGACAATAGGATGTTTGTCTTGCATTAGGACAGCTCCAACTCCTTCTCCTGAAGCATCACATTGTAATTCAAAAGGTTTTGAAAAATCCGGAAGTGCCAACACAGGACACGAACTCATGATTTGTTTAAACTTATCAAAAACCTCTTGTGCTTGCTTAGTCCAAAGAAAAGCTCCTTTCTTTGTAAGATCCGTCAAAGGTGTTGCTTGATGAGAATAACCTTTTACAAATCTTCTATAGAATCCACATAACCCTAAAAACCCTCTCAAATGAGAAATATTCTTTGGAGTTGGCCAATCAAGGATGGCCCTTATCTTTTCTGGATCCACTTTCACCCCCTTTGAACTGATAATGTGGCCAAGGTATAAAAGTTCTTCCATCCCAAACTCACACTTTGATTCTTTGGCGAATAAACATTCCGCCTCTAAAATGTTAAGCACTTCTTCCAAATGCTTAAGGTGCTCTTCCCATGACTTACTGAATATGAGAATATCGTCGAAGAAGATGAGCACAAACTTCCTCAACTGCTGTCTAAAAATCTTGTTCATACAAGATTGGAATGTGGCTGGTGCATTTGTCAAACCAAAAGGCATGACAAGAAATTCAAAATGCCCAAAGTGGCATCTAAACGCTGTCTTTTCTATATCCTCCTCCCTCATTCTGATTTGGTGATAGCCCGAACGAAGATCAATCTTTGAGAAGAACATTGCCCCATGGAGCTCATCAATAAGCTCATCAATCCTAGGGATAGGATATCTATTCTTGATGGTTTTCTGATTTAATGCGCGATAGTCAACACACATACGCATTGTACCATCTTTCTTTTTGACCAGCACTACTGCTGAAGCAAATGGACTCTTACTTGGTCTAATAAAACCACTTTCCAACAGCTCCTTGATGGCTTTTTCAATTTCATCTTTCTGCCTCTTTGGATAGCGGTAAGGTGTAGTAATGACTGGTTTTGCTCCTTCTTCTAACTCAATCACATGCTCAGAACCTCTTTCAGGAGGTCTTCCAGGAGGTAAGCTTCCAAAGACTTTACTTTTCTTTGAAAGTAAGGCTTGAATATCAGGATGATATTGCCTTTTTTCCTCAACCGGATCAGCTGGTAAAACCATACATTCAGCAGCCCATTCAACCTGATCATGGCGGATCAGCCTTTCCATCCTTTTCAAAGACACAATTCGAGGGCCTCCATTTGACATCCCTCTTAAAACAACCTTCCTTCCATTAGACTGAAATTTCAGCTCCATGGTTTGCAAATTCAATGTGATCTCACCAAGAGATCGCAGCCATTGTATGCCCAACACAACATCAGTGTCTCCTATACCCACCACATAAAAATCATCCTTAATTTCATGATTCCCTAATTGCAAAGATAGATTAGGAATTCTCCTTGTGCAAGACATAGTGAAACCATCAGCAACCATTACTTTGAAACCATCAAAATCTCCAGTCTTCAAACCTTTTCTAGCAACTAGCCCTTCATCAATAAAATTGTGAGTTGCTCCGGTATCAATTAGAGCAACTATCCTTTGTGAATTTACAACTCCATGAACCCTAAAAGATTCATTCTTTTGAAAACTAGATAGTTGTGCAAAAGCACTACCATCTCCAACCTCTTCGGACTTGTCTTCTTGAACTTCTTCACCTTCACTACTTGCTGATTCGTATTGCTGATCAGACGAATCAGATTCTGATCCATAATCAGAATAGCCCTCCATTCGAACTACTTTGCCTCTTCCATAGCAACGGTGGCCTTTCACCCAAGGCTCACGACAAGTGAAGCAAACTCCATCCTTTCTAAGCTGTTCTTTGAGCTCTTCGGACAACCTTGGTGGAAACTTCTTGGGCAGATTTGAAGAAGGCTTTTTATCTTTCTTATGGCTGAATGGTTTTGAGTGAAATTTAGGCCTTGGGGCTGCCAACTCCATGCTCCTAGCTTTCTTGATAGCTTCATCTAGTGTTGGAGGATCAAATGCTTTGACCCACCCCTTCAAGGGCTCCATTAAACCTTTAGCAAAGAGAACTACAAGTCTTCTTTCAGTAATGTTTGGCACCATTACTGACAACCTCTAAAAATCAACCACATAACTTTCTAAAGATCCTTGCTGTTTCAATTGTGCCAATTCTCTAAATTTCAATTCCGGATCTTTGGTGTCAAATCTCTCAATCAGCTTATTGGTAAACTCTCCATATGTGCGAATAAGGTTATGGCCAAGAGTGACCAAACCGTGAGTCCACCATTCATGTATGCCATCTAAATGCAAAGTAGCAAATTTGATAGCATCTTCTTCTAGCATAGGTCTAAGAGAGAGGTAGTTATCTAACTTTTGTACCCATGATCTGGCTGTACACTTGTTACTACCATCAAAATGTTCCATAGTGATCTTTCCCAATGCTTGGTAGAAATCATTGCTAGGTGCCATAGGACGTTGTTCAGTCCTTCCTCCATTTCTTCGGCTCCTTTGATTCATGAATTGGTCAAAGGTCCAAGCACCTCTCAAATCAAGAGGTAAAGAAACGTACTCCATGTAAGCTTGACGAGCATCATCAGCAAAGTTTGGAGCAGCTTCAACTGGTTGTTGCTCTTCCCTTGGTTTAAAGACAGGAAAAAGGGGTCTAGAGGATGACCCACTATGAATTGCAGTATGCTGACCTACACTTCTGTCTCTTGTATTCACCTCAGGACTGCCACTAATATTATTCCCATTAACTCCACTACTTTCTCCAGCTGAGTTATTTTGGGGCTGAATAATATTTTGAGCTGCTTGCTGATCCAATTTGGACAACAATCGGAACATCATGTCTATCATCCCATCAAACTTCTTCTCCACTCTATCCCTCTCTTCATTATCTCTCCTTACAGCGTCTGACATTATTACAGCTGTGTGATCAACCACTTCAACTGAATTATCTGAACCTTCCACTGTTTTACCAAGCTCTCTTAGGACTTCTGAGAAGGTATCTGCTTCTGGAACGGTCGGAAACTGAAACTGATTTCTAGCCTGACTTCTAGTGTATGGCCTGATATCTCTTTCACTCATCAGTTAACCAACTGCAATTTGTCACAGGATGGCAGGGTCTTCTGCTCTGATACCACTGAAATATGCTAACCAATTTTTTTGAAGAAGTAACACGAAATAACCAGCAATAGATGATTGGATTAGCGTTAGCCTCAAACTGAAAACTGAACTTGAATGGAAGAAACTGAACTTGAATTGAAGAACTACTCAACGTCAAGAATGTGCACTCAAGATCCCACTGAGGGCGAGGTGCTAACATATGACGGAGTCTAGAAAATTGAAATTATAAACTGTTAGGCGGATAACCAGCCATAGAAAACATTTCCTCACTACCACCAAACAGTGGGGGGAAAATTACAATTAAGCACAATTCATCCGCTGCGGCGAGCATCCACAGAGCTGTGGGGATTCACCACTGTGAAGTGGGTATAAGAGTGTTACAAATAGATTGTCCACACTGGCGGTAAACCATCCAGGGGTAATTTAATGATAAACAGAAAGTAAATTGCAGAAATGAAAGAAATGGTTGGATTAGTAATGCTTAATCTCAACCTTACAAATAAAACTCTGCAAATTACCAAGTACAATTGATAAGGAATGAACCTTAGATACAAGTATGAACTTCTACAATGATATAACACTCAAATACTGAAGTATAAGCCAAAAATTCGTTTCACCTCCGAATTGACTGAAATCTTTTGCAAATGTTTCTCAAGAGGTAGGCGCCCAAAAACCAAGCACCAAACAGCAGCAACTCCAACTTATTTTTTTACTTGCACAATTCCCAATGCACATGAGATGGTACGGCCCTCTTGGGAGGGGCGATTTTATTTAAAAATCAGACACTTCAAATTAAAATCTCAAAACTTGCATGAATGGTCGCCCAAGGTCAACAAACAGATTGGTTAAATACCCAGAACGAAATTCAAGCTGGAAAATAAGCCATGAATAAAAATCACTTTCAGCAGTTGATGAAACAGCAAACCAAAATTACCAAAATCTCCAAAATTCTTCAATCTTTGATGCTCAATCTGCTAGTCTGAAGTTGAGAAGCAGCAATGTAGCCAACTAGGTGCTATATTGCAAACATGAAATTAGATGAGAGGCTAGGAGGTAGACTTCCTCGAAGCAATATGTCAATTGTCATTTCGACATCATAACTTTAGCTTAATTTTCATGGATGAAATGCTGGAGCAAAAGCCTTCAATAAATAAGAGCTAACAAACTCTTAAAATGCCTAAGAAGCAGACCAAGAGACACAGGAGACCCTTCAATTTCCAAAAACCATTCAACTTCACAAGGTGGCGTCCCAAAAGGCCTCATAGAAAATCACTTTATTCAAAAATATAAAAAATGGCGTCCACTTTTGAAGATGACGAAATATTTGAATAAGACTAATTAAATTTATGATGAAGGCGTACCCTTTCATGGCCCCACTTTAAAACAAATAAGTTATCTCCTTGGGCCAAGGTGGGGGTCAACAGTGAATTAGAACAAAAAGCCATTAATTAAATATTTTTTTGCCAACTGAAGACCAAACCAAAATATAACAACTGCTCCAACTGCCAAGGATTAAGAATGGACAACTGCAACTGCCACAACTAGCATTTACTAAAAATAGTAAATAATATGAAATGCCACAAAACTCCAAGCCAAGAAACCCTAATTTTCACCTCATTCCAGTCTACGGGTTCCGGAATAGACTGATGAACTGCAATGCTGATCACTGATGAGAAGGGGACATTACAGTGGCATAGGAACTGTTACATTTTTGAGGCATGGCCCATGGGAGTCATGATCCCCAGGGTGTTGGCAACAGTCCTTACAAGGGGATCGGCCCACAGCTTGTTCCAGTGCTCATGAACAAAAGAAAATTTTAAGCCTGCCACTCATGCTTTACTTACCATTCACCACTCTTTGTGCAACCATTATTTTACTTACTCAGATATGTAAGCAGCAAACCAAAAGAAGAGAAAACATTGAAACTGTACATAGTGATTCAGCCTTGCATGAACAAATCCGCAGCAATATCAACAGATGGAAGAAACCATGACACACTTTAAGATTGTTTACATTGACACCATAACCTTCCACACCCTGCCATTGTCCATTCCGTGCCCTGTAGCACAAAAAAAATAAAATTGTAATGGAAACCCATGCAATAGTGTCATGAGCCCATTATACCTGCCATTCCATCCTTCTAGGTTTTAGGCTCTTTTCCAAAATATTTCATTAGAAGCATTAGGCTTTGAAATTCCATATAACCAAATTGCATAAAAGGTATTTGGATAAAAAAAAATTGATCATTTTCACACTTTCACAAATTTCATTTAACAAAAAGGATTATATCTATTTTCAATAAGAAATTTGTTTTTGTCTGATATGAGTAGAGAGTGGCAAGCAAACATATATATATATATATATGATATTTTGAATAAGATAATTAAATAAATATCTTATTCAAAATATATATAATCCTTTTTGTTAAATGAAAGTGTGGACATGATATGAGCAAACGGTGACGAGGAAAAAGGAGGAAAAATATATATATATTTATAAGTGAGATTTTATTTCCCACCTAACATTTTCTCCATCACTCAGGCATTATTTTTGTGAGGCTTTAGCACAGCATAGATTTCTAAAGGCCAAGATTCACTAAATTGGCCCATGCCATTTGCGTTTTTGAAGTTTGTCTCTCTCAGTCATTTGTGAAAATGGAGGCCTTTAGTGCATTTTGTAGTTAACCAAGTGAGACAATGAGAACAACTTAATAATATTTTCCAGCATGAGACAACTTTTCTGGCTTTTTTTGTGCTTAAAAGGCCACAAGCGCCTATTGCCTATATAACAAAAAATTGAAAAATAAATAAAAGACTAAACATGATCATCATTCAGAAGAAGACTGCAATGCTATGGTAGTATACATATACCATGTAGATGGCAATATGATAAACTTCACGTGAATACATAACACCATCTCCCCTTACCTAATTTTTTTAAACATAATATATGTGATAGAAGGCCAAGATTCAATAAATTGGCCCATACCATTTGGGTTTTTGAAGTTTGTCTCTTTCAGTCATTTGTGAAAAATGGAGGCCTTTAGTGCATTTTGTAGTTAACCAAGTGAGACAATGAGAGCAACTTAATAATAGTTTCCAGCATGAGACAACTTTCCTGGCTTTTTTTGTGCTTGAAAACCCACAAGTGCCTATTGCCTATATCACCAAAAATTGAAAAATAAATAAATGGCTAAACATGATCATCATTCAGAAGAAGCCTGCAATGCTATGGTAGTATACATATACCATGTAGATGGCAATATGACAAACTTCACGTGAATACATAACACCATCTCCCCTTATCTAATTTTTTTAAGCATAATATATGTGATATTTGAAAATGCATCCCTCTTGCTGATTACAAAAATCGTCAAACATCAAGAACTCAAATACGATTATAGCCACATTTGAATGGTATGAAATGTTTGTCAGTAATGAACAGCAAAAGGTAATGCAAGCCAAAAAATATATATTTTTGCAATCCATTCTGTCAGAAATAAAGTTATTCTCAAGCTTTTCCACTAGATCTACACATTTAGACATCCCTACTCACCATTGGCAATCTACCTTCAATACGGCGCTTTTTTTCCCGATCATAGTAGATAATCAATCCAGCTCCAGTAATGATCAATAGCACCAAACTCATCCAAGTAACAGGCTGCATGCATTACAGAAACTAATGCATCAGGTCACCAATGCTTAACTTTTCTATATACAGTTGCAAAAAGTACAATTGTGAGTTGAAAAAACAAATTAGTTCAACTTTGTAATAACGCTTATGATATTCTCCCAATATTTTTATTTAAGTCAAAATGAGACTGGCATCTCAGTTTTGCTGCCATTTCTACTCAAATATGTGTATAAATATAAGGTTGTAAGTTTCAAGTTAACATTTAGGCAAGAGCAGATAGTGTCACTGAAACACACTTAATAATGATCAAAGGGTTCAATCTCACTTGAGAGATTTGATCCTTAATGTAATGGTCGCCTAATCATAAGTAAATCCTTGCACCTTAAGCAATTGAAACTTGAAAGGATTTTATGATACAGTAGGAATGTAAATATATGTAATGAAGTTTGCACATAGCATAAAAATAACCACAGTAAATTTACATTGTACAACTATGTGATCATAGAAAACCAAGCAGGAAATATGTTCCAAATTCATTTTGTAAATATTGCAAATATATTTCATTACGATACAAGAACCTTGATGTCAATAGTACTAAGTGTGATAGCTATAGTTTTAAATTGTATAGCAATTAAAGAGAAACTCAATGACCTCCCCATTAATGGGGTATGAGAGACCAAGGCCTACAGAGAACTGGTGAATTGGTCTTCCCTTTTCCCAAGATTTGTTTAATTAAAAAAATTGAGAATGCATCTTAAGGGATTTATGGCTTGGTTGGGGCTGGATGTATACTTAGAGATCACAATGGCCTTTTAAAGGGGACAGATTGATCTAAATACTTAAAGGTATTAAAGTATCAAAGTCATTGGCCTGATAGAGAGATTGAAGTTTGCCCACTCTCAAGGTCCTCAAGTTGAGGGAGATTCACAATTGATAATTAATGCAATGTCTAATGGTTGGACGCTTAGTAGGAGACTTGAGAGCACCCTTAGAGAAGCTCAAGACTTCCAACCAAAATCTAACTCAATTGGCTTAAAGCAATTCCCAGGCCAGTATTGAGTATGTCCCTCCCTCTTTAGCAATCAGTCTAGTTTAAAGGACACAATTGCATCTAACCCCTTCTTCTCAAGGACCCTTCAGATTCTTTATTCCCTATCCTAAAATTTTTGCACTATGTGGAGGATAATCAAATTATTTGACCGCATGTGGACTATCCTCTAAAATTATAGTTCAGCTTTGAACCTCATCATTAGCACATCAAAGGAAATCAAGGCATCCAATTATAATACATCAACAAAATATAGCTGATGATGTTTGGCAACTGGTCTTATCAGATGATCCCTTGGTTATTTGCCTCTAATCTCTATTTATGGTTTGTTTCTCCCAATCCCCACTCTCTTAATATTCTCTACAATTTCCATTTGTTCCCTATTCTTTCAATTACTTTTTCTAAGCAAGATCTTTCCAAGGGTGGCAGGTGACAACAAGGAGAAAACAGACCCACCTTATGCTAGAAGAAAGGTTCAATAGTGTTGGTATACGTTTTATCATTCACCGAACATTAGAATAAAATGTCTAGGACACTCTACCCTCTCTTCAACAAAATCACTATGTGTGCCAAGATTACAAGAAAGACCACACAGCAACTGCAAGGTTTATATGTGCGAACGGGCGACTTTATGTTGGATAGCTTCCTTGGTTATGTATGCTGAAATACAAGGGGGACTTACACTTAAAAATCATTCATAAGCTAGGACTTAGATGAATTTAACAGTAAATGCTCTTTTTCTCTTTTTTTTTTTGGAATTTCAAACAAAAACAAAAGGATAAGGGTTTAGAAGTTTTATGCTACTTCTAAGAACTCAAGAGATGGTAAAGACTAGGTGAAACCAATAACAACACTTAGCTTCGCCACATGAATGACAACTACACAAAGTAAGTGCAATCTTCTAGGGTTGTGCTCAAGTTTTTCATACAATGAATAATACCATCAATAGAACAATATTTTATTCAAAGTAGAAGTTAAAGCATTCACAATATAGGCTCAGGCTAACTTTACACATTGAACAAAAATCATTCATTCAAAGAAAGTATGACCAAGAGTTTCACCAATCCATACCATCAAATCTTCCATTCATCTAACAAGCGTGCAAATCAAATTATGTTCTAAATTTATTCTATGTTAAAGGAGATATGCAACCATGCAACCACATGATAACAAGAAGGATTCAAGCATTCTTGCACAATAAACTTTTATTATCCAAGTAGCTCTAAGCAATAATTTCATAAAACTCTCTTCACACTATGAAATGAGAGAATGGGAATTTATATAGAGTTTTGAAAAACAAATGAAAGGCCGAGATCAATCTAAGATCAACAGCTAAGATTAAGACAAAACAACCCTAATTAGGGTTTCCCAAAATAACATCAATAGCGAGTGCATGGAGGACAAGTGGCACGAGGAGCTATCTTCTAGGAGGCGCATCCCTATCCTCTTGAGTGGTAGTATGTTCAATGAATCTAGACACCATCGGGCTGACCTCCTCCATTGTGACATGTGGCAACATATTCACCTTGAATTCCAATCCGTCCAAGTCATCTGCACACACAGCAAAAACAATCTCCCATTCCAATTCCTGTTTTTAGAAGGCATCCCGGATGGACAAGAAATTCAATGCCTTAGTCAAATTTTGCTTCAGGACTAGTCCAATGATGGCAAAGAAAATCTCCTGAGTTTTGAGCTTTAGACTTTCCAGCTACATATCATTTTCTCGGATGGTCTCCTTCTCAAGTACATCCGCAGCTACAAGGAAAATCTTATTCTGAATCTCTCTTATCTATTCCTCAACTCTGATACCATCGGCCTTCACTTTTTCCAAGACTCCGCTTCGTGCAACCAATGCCTAGTACTAAGTGTTGAAATCATATGCAGCCCCTGCTGCAATTACTTTTCCATCAATCAATTCCTGCTTTGGAATTCCTTACAACACTCTAAGGCACGGGATAATTTTCTCCTAAACATCCTGAAGGCTATCCCATGCTTCCGCCATGACTGCAATTCTGGAAAGCAAAGAAGTTTGTCCATAGGCCAATATTAATCTTTCCACAAATGTGGCTGCTTCTGCACTTTTGCTCGCCATCAACTCCTTGGTTTCTCTGGCTGTTACCATTTCTTCTTCAAAATCTTTGATCGCTTCCTGCAAAGAATTCAAAAGTGGAGGAGCCACTGAATCGCCTTGATTAAAAGGTTTGGTCAAGTGCTAAATATATTCCTTCAGGCGCTCAATTTCCTTTTTGTATTCTCTTTTCTTTACTACCTCTTTTTCCAATCTTGCCTTCATGGAAGCGACTGAATTGTCTAAGTCCTCAACCTCTTGACCCTTTGTAGTTCATCCCATGTCAATAGTAGTGATTGCATACTCTTGAGGAGTAATATCTTTCTTTGCTTTGTCCACTATTGGTACAGCAATTTGCACTAAATAGCAGCCGGCTTCATCTCTCTGGATTGTGGAAAACTTGGCTGGCTTCTTTATAGTAACATTCTCTAATCTAGCCAATAAATCAGTCATATCATCTTCTTCTTGAATTTCCACTAGTGCGTTCATTTTCAACCTTTCTTTCAACCAATCAAGAATCGTAGGCTGCTCAATGCCTTCCTCTTCCTGATTACTTCCTTCACATGGAATATCCTGAACTCCTCTAAGAGCAAAAATCATTCCCTCTTGAAATTCCTCATCCAAAATATCCATCTCATTTTCTGGTTCAAGTATTTTCGTGCCTGTAGGAGATGGGGGTTCATCATCGCCCTGTTGGATTGATTCAATATTCTCATGGATTGGAGAAGGAATCCTTATTTAAACCAATGACTCATCCTCAATAGTTAATAGCTCATTCACATTCCTGGACGTGGCAGAATGGGATGGCTCTGATCTCTGCTTCTTCTGAACAGGTTCCTCGTTTACAATTTTCTTCTCCTTCGACCTTGTGGAGTCATAAACTACTTCTTTCCTTTTCCTTGAATTAGTGCTTTCAATTAGTTCGACACTTTGGGACGCTCCTGCATTCGAAGAATATGATTCCATTTTTCCCATCAAGGTATAAGTAAGGGTCAAATTTCTTCACCTTAGCCCCTGGATTTGCTGATCAACCCACCACTGTGAATACTTAACAATTGGCCTCATCAAGGTGGCTAGATCTGCGAGCTCTGGTTCTAACCATTTCACAGGAGGAAGAGGCCAATTCTCATCAAAGCACGGCTGAACATATTCTCCATCATCCTCTAACTGGTCAGGCACACGAAAAAGCTCGATTGTTCTGATCAAGCTTATTGGCAATCTAGACCATAGTCTTTTCCTGATATCAAACTCATCCACAGCATTTGCCCAAAAATCCTCCAGGTCTACCTTATGTCTGTACTTCTTTCCATTTAGTGTCCCAATATGGTTGTGAGGATCAAAATCAACCCTGGACCGGTAAGATGTGAATGGATACCACTGCATTTCCAACCTAGCACTCTCAGTTGCCCGTGCCGTTTGGGAAGACTCCAGCATATTTCCGATGAAAAATGGAAAGGAAATGGTCGTTTCTGCTTTGTTCTCTGGAAACCCTAATATGTTGCCAATTGTCTAAAGACTTTGAGCAAGACCATTCTGTTGGTAGGGTAAATCGGAAGTCGGTAAGGATATCCAGTAAATCCTTGAACTCTTATATATGTGAATCTTGGATACTGGAATAACCAGGATCCATACTTGCTTATCAAGCTCTTGGCCTCCTGAGTGAGCCTCTGATGAGTTCCACCCTGCAATGTCCTAGTGATGTACATCAAGAAGGCATCATTTACCCTTTTGAAGTGGGTCTTCTCGCTAAGTTGCAGCTATGGATAACAGTCATTGGACTTAAACTCATTTTCACCATTACCTACCATTCCTCTGCAAATCAATCATGTGTATCTGTAATTTCTAGCCAACAAGTAGACAATGTAGGAGCTCATGTAAAAGGACTTTGTCCTTTCCAAATTTTTTAGCTATTCATTAAGATTATTGTTGATTATCCGAGACCAATTGAACATTTTAACACCTGAGGTGATTTCATCAATAAAATAGTACATCCAAGTTTCAAATGGCGTACCCTGAGGGCTGCCCATTACTCTATTTAACAGCAAAATGATGTCACCATACTCCTCCTTGAAGTCAATACGAAGCAACTTCTTTGGCACTTTCTTGAGAGAAGACCTTGGCTTTTCTAACCACAACTTATTGGCATTTGTTGCACAGAGCTCAAGTTGGTCCTCATAAAGTTTTTTGGTGTCTTCTTTGGTTTTATAGGAAGTCCAGTCGTAATTTGGTATCCCAAATGCTTCCTGAATGGCTAACTCTCCAAGGTGAGCCAATACTCTCCCATCTGGTGCAATAATTTGTCTTTCTTGTGCATTGTAATGTATGGCACACTCGATCATCAACTCAACACACTCCATAGCCGGTGGAAATTTAGCTGCTTGGACAATGCCATTTCTCATCATCCAGCAAGCAATAGGTGTTGGCAAGAGTCCATCTTGCCCATACATTCTCCTTTTGAAATCCTTGAAATCCACATGCCCGACGTTGGTGTCTGTGACATTTTTCCACTTGGAATTGATCTTTGACTCCAACTACAATCCTTTATTGGTGAACTTCATCTGAGCTTTTCTTGAAGATCCTCCTTTGGTGGTCATCAACCTACAACAAACATGAAGAAAATTGACATTACTTTTAAGATCCTAATTCTGATTTTTTTGGAACTTTTGCTTGAAAATTTCACTTTCAGTCTGTGAAAAATCAGACTGAAAATGGAGGAATTTGGCTAAACACTTAGCAAATTTCGCAAGAATAAGTGAATAAGATAGAAGAAGGATGAAAGAAATCAGTCAAACTCAGATTTTGAACCTTCGAAACTATATTTTTGACTGTAAATCTGCCTTTAATTCTGAAAATTCTGTCTTTAACTCAGAAAAAGCACATTATTTTCTAGAAATTATGTCCTCCAACTCAGAAATTTTACTTTATCTTCAAAAGTCCTCCTTCAAAAATTTATCTTTTGCAACCTTGAGAGAGCCAAAACCTTTTCACAATCGAACTTTGGAGAGAATGAATTGAAAGTGACAAGTTCAACTTAATATAGAGTTGAAGAGTTCGATGATTTTAGCAACTTTAGCAACTTCATGTTTTTTTTTAGATTCGTCGAACCTGGACTGTTTTATTTCCTCCAAAATGGCAACTTAATCTTCATTGAAAATTTTCAAGAGAAAGTTTATAATTTTCACCATGGTGCCACCCTTAGCCAAAATATTCTTTCCGTGAAAGAGTTGGCACGGAATCTTCTAGATTCGTCTTGATTTTGAAAATTTTCCTAAGTGTTGAATATTTTAAAAATTTCTTCTAAGTGTTGGAAAATTATAAAAATATTCTAAGTGTTGAGTTTTATTTTTCCAGCCTTTTCAAACTTGATCATCTTTCAATTATGGCGAACTTTCATTTTATCCATGGCGAACTTGATCGTCTTCATGCTAACTTTACCTAGGCGGGCTTCATGGTTGTTGTGTGACTTTTCTTTCTAGCTGGGCGGATTTTGTTGTTGTTTGGACGTCTTCATGTCACATTTGTTTTAGGTTGGACTTTGGCAATGTCATGCCAAAGCATGGCGGGCTTGGCACACCCTTTGCCATCTCCCCTTGATTTCTTCTTGGTGGATTTTAGAATGGTTTAGTCATTTTGCTTCATGCTAGGGCAAAGTTGTAGTGCTCTTGGACAAGGCGGAGTTCATCATGTGTTGGTCATTGCTAAGGCGGACTTCATGAGTCCTTGGACATTACAAGGCGGAGTTTGACCTTCTTGTGCCATGCTACTTTTTTGCCTTGGCGGACTTGGTAGGTGTTGTGCCACTTTCTTTGTTCTAGGGCGGACTTTGCCAATCCCATGACATTCCCTACCTTGGGCGGATTTTAGGCTCAACAAGCCATGGCAGACTTTGAGCTTACCTTGCCATGCTTGGGCAAAGTTTGAGCTTTGCAAGCCAAGTGTGGGCGGACTTTGTAGATTAGTAGGCCATGTTCTTCAAACCATGGCGAACTTGTGGATGGCCTAGATATTGCCTTGCCTAAAACTTGGATGAATTTCTTGCTCAACACGTTTATCTGGAACAAAACCTCGCCTGGAGATTTTCCCTTGGTTTTTATACTTGGAGACACAAATTTTTGATTCTGAAGATAGGAACATTGTTGCCATGACCTAAGGGACCCAATCCTAGGTCAACTTTCAAGAAAAGCTGACAAAAGCAAAAAGCAAAAAGCAGGCCAAAAAAGCTACCTCCCGGATTGGTCTTAAAGTGCCAAAAATCAAAAAGCAGAATCCCACAAAAATAGGAAGGTGTCAGAATTGACCCTAAGCAATTGCGTTTTTCATCCTCCGAGTCTTCTAAGCACTTTGACGATGTCCAAACACTATTCTGAGCCTGAATTCCCTATTTGACTCGGATGATTTCTCAAAACCATAACCTCAAACTCTCAAAGAAATGGACTTATGAAATTGCAATGCTAAGACAAAACCCTAAAAAGCAAACTATTGGTGGTCCCCATTTGCAATGGGGCAATGTGTGAAATAGGTCACAATAAATAGATAGCTTCAAAACGTTTTCACGGTTGGCGACAACCCTAGCACTCTCGCAATGTACTTGTGATGAGTGAAGATGGGCAACCAGTAATGATCAAAAAGCCAACTAAGGCATCAATTGAGCTTGATTTAAAAAAGAAATATGCCCTTATTATGAATATGAAAAAAGAATGTCATTCAATTTTGGACCGGGTATCCATGCATTTTAGATAAATAAAACAATAAAAGAAGCATGTATTTTAGTTATAGAAACCAATAAAATTGTACATTTTCTGGAAATAGGAATTGGAGGTGATGTTGGTGGCTTCCCTGCAAAGAAGTTATTCAAGGAGAAGGCACAAAACCAATTGATGTTGATATTTCATGTAGAGAGGTGTAAATTGGGGTTGTCGAGGCAAAAGGAAGCACCTTAAGAGCAGAAGCATCTATCCAACCTATGGCTACCAAACTGATTGTAGCATTGCCTTTGTTGTCAGTCTACTTTTTTATGTCATTTATCTTAGTTTGTGGCTGCTATATTACTCTTAACAAGTTATGTTTAAGGCATAAGGGCCAAATAGTTGAATCAATTGCTAGTCTAGAATATGGTAATTTTACTTGTTTAGAAGGAAGAGTCATTTTGTG
>VDFB02336074.1:0-73403 GCA_007258455.2 Sequoia sempervirens
CTACATATAGATCTTGATCAGCATCTTGCTTAGGGCCGGGGTGATTGTATTGTAGCCCTCTCTCGAATCCCCACTACTAATCCACAACAATTATCATAGGGTGGGTGGGAATCATAGTTCCCTAGGGGCCCACTTCTCATCTATCTCCTCCCACTCACCCATATGTTTGAGAATTCCCCCCCCCCCCCCACCCAGATTCTATATGTAATAGGCCTATAATTAGTGCGGGAGCCCCTACTATTCTATGGTAGCAATTTGTTTGGAATGCAAAAGTGAAGCCTTCTATACATAACATGCCCCCCGGATTCCACTCAATCTAAATCTAGAACTAACGCCACTCTGGGATTATAGTGCCATCGCTTGCTTTGAACACTCAACACGCAGCAAGAGAGAAGGCTAGTGTTCCAGTTTGTGGCGATTCCCCATGAAGTGCCCTACTATTCTTTGGGGATTTCCAATACACACACACACACACACACTCATAGCATTCACAAATAATGCAATTATTCAAATCTAGGGGCTCGTTAATTCTAACGTTATTCACACATATGCCATCTAATTGAATGAGTCTTAATGTGAGTGTTGATTCCATCATGATGGTTACCTCCACTGGCTAGAACCTTCTACTCAATGATACTCTCTCTCCAATATGAGAAAATGTAAATAATTCATAATGCACTTATGAAATAGAAAACACAATTAGTCATCATATCTATAATCATTTTTCTCAATTACCCCTCAAGTAATAATTAATGTAACCACATTATATTTCCTAATCACTCATTATTAAATAATTAAGTGATTAAGATAAGCTAATTAAACAGGATGTGACAGCACAAGCACAATACCACTCTTGGCCTTCCACCTGTTTCTTGCCAAAATGATGTATGCTAGGGATCACTCTTGGGAAACACCATAGTGACATATTTGACTAAAGAGAGGCTTAGCAATTGTTGTAGTTTGTATTATGTGATTTGAGTGGTCCTTTACACACTCCTGCTAGAGCACAATATATATTTTTATGTTCATTGACATTTTTTCAAACATGATTAGATATATATTTATATTTTCTCCGGACTGGTATTCAATAATTTTTTTGCAATCAAATGTCCTACTAAATAACAATTTTGTAATGTCCCAGTTTTTTATGTGTCAACATAAAATTAAATAATTAATTAGAGTTCTCGAAAATGGTGAATTTAAAAAAATGACAACTTAAATTAATGGTGCAAAAAGTAACTTAAATTATAAAAGAATTAAAGTGAACTAAATTAAGTTACTTTTGGATGGATTTTCAAAAAGAAATAAATTAAAAGATGGAAAAGGAAAGGATAATTCAAGAAGTTGGGTAAGTTACGAAATGGACAAGGATAAAAATTTTGGGAGAGCATTTTGTAGGTATGCTGGAATTTTGGATTTGTTTTTGGGAAGCTTGGTTTCTAGGAGCTTGGGGACAAAAACCCTCGGGTTCTCAAGAATTGGACGAAAACCTAATTCCTCAACTAGCAAAATTACTCAAATTTTGCAGTTGAACGTTAACGGTTGAACATTTCGAAATTCAAGAGGTTTTTTTCCAAACCAAATTTATAAGTTTGTGGTTTGAATAATTTAAGGTTTGGGGTTAATAGTATATATATATATATATATATGGTGATTTCGAAAAGTAATGATACTTCTGAGTTTTCCTCACTCCATAGGCCGTACTGTTTACATTAAAGGTTGGAGATTAAATTTGTTTATTTAATTGAGTTAGGAAAGATCAATATTTACGGGGCTTGAAAGTTTTCAGGGCAAATGACAGTTTATAATGTGAGCTAATGTTAAAGAATTCAGGAGAATTTTAAGAGTCATCTATCACATATTTTCTGTGGACTTCTAGGAATCGCATCAAAAAAGGAGGTCCTTTAAACAGGCGTTGGATAAATGAACTTGTGGACAAATCGGTTGAGAAATAATTGTAACTAAGGAACCGATAAGTTGTGATCTAGCGACATTGAGAGCAAGAGACGGAAATGGAGGCATTAAGGAGATGAAAGAAATAGACGGCTCAAATATGGGAAACTGTTCTCATATCTATTAGTTGACACTACCTTTAGAATAACGGATTTATGATAGGAAAACACTCGGCTTCATATCTAGCGGTCACATTTCAAGAGGTATTGCCAATGTTAATGTTTGATATTAACGAGGGATGATTTTGTAGCACAAGAAGACCAAGGAATCATCGGCTTCATGTAAACAAGCAGGCAAATACCAATAATTGTGAGTCTTTGATGGCTTCAAAAACTTAGTGATTATGTTGGCCATTCCTTTATATTCAACAAGTTGAGTATTTCTAATGCTGGATTGAAGAAAATGAATAGACGGGCATGATCATGCTGTGGGGAGAATAAAGAAGACTTTTTTTTGGTACCTGCCATAAAGTTCCATAAGCCAACAGTCGGGAATTTGAAATTAGTCAATGCTGAAGAAATGCTAAATAAGTCGTGGACGAGTCTTGAGTGCTATGTTAATCATAGCATATTATAATATCCACCTTGGAATTGAATTTAATTGCAATTCTAAATATTTCTGGGAAGTGTTGAGGGGAAGGACAAAGAGGCACTTAGGATTTCATTACCTCTCTTTTGCCGCTAATATTCCTAAGCCTGTTATTGTTGATTCATGGAACCGAAAAGATATGAAATGAGTCGTCAGTCTCCTGGCAGAGCTCTTGTTGGAAGGAGTTAAGCAGGTTGGATTAATTAGAAAGGGAGATGAGTTAAGTTACAGCAATGAGTTAAACATGGAAGGTGGCGTGTCTTTTATGGAGGGGTCAGGCAAAGAAGGATTATGCTACTGTGAACATTGTATATGAGCCTTTGTTATTTTTGAAGGTGCCTCGACCCACTTTATGGTGCCATATCTTTAAAATAGGCACTAATATTAATGATAATGCACAGTGTAGAGTGAAGGAAATTGAACATATTCAGCTGCTTGGACTTGTGACGTGCAGGCTATGGAGTCAGCCTGGTCAAAGAGGAATTACGATAGTTGGGAATGAAGCACAATATCTTGGAGGCTTGGATTAACTCAGTGTCTGCAAATATTGTGTCGTACTGAAGAATGTGGAGCTGCTACAGGTCAGCTAACTGCAATAATAAATTTTGAGTTTTAGTTTGTAAATTCTGTTTAATAAGCAATTTTCTGTGGAGTGAAAATCAAGTATTTGCATACACATAAATTTGGGAATTAGATTCTGTGATTGCATTGAACTTTCTGTTGGCAACTATGATTTGCAAAGACTGTAAAAACCAATTAAACTTTTCCAGAACAATAGACTGTCAAATTGTTTGATGAAATGCCTGGAATGAATAATTGGTGAATTGGTTGAAAAAATTTGGGGCTAAACTTGGAGAATAAAGCTCAGAACAGGATAGCTTGTTACAAATTTGGCTAAACAATATAGAAGAAGCGCTTGTGTTATGCCAAGAGTCACTCTTGGGAAGCACCACAGTGACATGTTTGGCTGAGGAAAGGCTTGGAAAATAGTGAAGTTTGTATACTGCAATTTGTATGGTCCTTTAAGCACTCCTCTTGCTAGAGCACAATATATATTTTGATGTTCATTGGCAATTTTTTCAATGTGATTGGGTATATTTTCTCAGGAGTAATGTTCAACAATTTTTTTGCATTCAAAGGTCCAGTTGAATAACAATTTGGCTAAACATTATAAAAGAAGCGCTTGTGTTTTGCTTCTTGTTGCAACTTAATCAATTCAAACTGTTATTGGTGAGCATATTTTCACTCCATAATCAGCCTTTCCTACAGATAGTTCCTCACTCTAACATAAATCCTCTTAAAGGATGCCAACTGATTACACACCCAATCATATGACTCCCCTAATTTTTTGCCTCTATTAAAGGCAGCACAGTCAGATGTTCAGAGGGGATGAGAGGTTTCTTTTCACATTGAGACAAACTAGCTTGTCCCAGTTTTACTGCCACTGATTACTTCTTCAGTTGAGAATCGAGATCTGATCCCCAACTAAGAATCACTTCCTATGCTTCTCTTTTTGTTGAAGGCTAACGTGTGATTTTGAACTTCTTTCAAGCACCAGAGAGAAACAAATTCTATGGAAATCATGCAGAACTCACCCCTCCTGTCATTGGATTAAACACTGATTGCATATGCCAAAGAATGGCACTTGGATCAATCCATACACATCATTGCAATGCCATCTTCTATGAAGAAAGAAGATCATACTGAAAAAAAATCCATGAAAACATCACCTAAAATTAGTGGAAATGATGCTCATTGTTCTATAATAAGTATAACAACATACAATGTAAAAGTTCGCATATTTTCATTTTCTATATATGACAAACGAAGCTTCTGTCTAGTTAGCTATGCTGTGATATAGGAATAGGTAGACAGTCACCACACAATGAGTCACATTCAAAACCAGAGTGGTGGGCCCCTCATGAGATGGTTGACTTCTTAGTTGTTCAGAAATATGTGCATGTTGAATACTATAAGTGTATATGAGGGTGGCCCACTCCCTGAGAATTAATGGACTTGTGTAAACAATAGGAGCTGCCACTGAATAAAAAATAATCATTAAAGAAACTAAATACATTAATCTTTTGTACCATGTGCTGTATTGCACTCATATCTACAAACCCATTACAATGGTCAACTTAAGAGATGCACTAATAATCAATTATAGAGAGTTCTTTCTTAAATATTTTTTTAGCACACTCACAATCTACATATAGATTTTTATATTTCTAGTAGTCTGTTTGGTTTCTGTCAGTTTATTTAAAATAGATGGAAAATGCATACAATTTGTGATTCCCTTTCTTTTCTTTGAAAAATAAATCATTGTAAAAACAGAGGTAAACCTATTCCAAGTTCACTCGATTAAAGCTCTGAAATTATTTCAAACTGTAGTTGTTGAGACAATTTTAGACACTTACATTGGATCCCTGGTAGCTTTATAAAGCCAATAGGTGCTCTCAATCAGCTCTGGACGCAGGGGGTAACTCCGTTGACCAGGCTGCCAGGAACATATTAATTATTCACAGAACCAGGACAGAACTTAAGCTATCCATTAATGTAAAAATGCGAAGAGCAAAAAAATAAAACTGGATTTCAGAAGCAAGTATGACTCTGCTTCTCCTAGCTTAAACTTTTTGTCCAAATAAAATAGACTGGGTTAAGTCAAAACTTCTAAATTTGCCAGTAACCCAATATAGAAATAATAAATATTCTTCTATGCTTAGAAAGAGGCACCTGCACACTAAATGTTGCAAGATTGAAACCCTCTGGTGTAAATCCAAATTGTTTCCAGACACTAAAGAAGGCCTTGTGTGTCCGAACAGCTGGCTCCACGTCTCCAGCCAAAACCTTTCAAAGGCAATAACCTATTCAGTTGCATATTTTAATAAGCAAACCTCCATCCAAACATCTATTAATCTTATAATAACCTGAAGCCCAGGCCAAAAAGCCTGCAAACTGTTGAACAATGGCCATACAACAGCTGCTGAATTCATGTTTACCTCCACGTACCTGTAACAATAAAGATTTATACACACATTATTAGATGCCCAGGACAAATGAGAAAAAACATGACATGTTAATTATGTTTAAATAAAACAGATCAGTTACCATGGATCATCATAAAGATAGCGCATGGCAGCTTTGTAAGCCTCTTGAAACATAAATAAATATTCTGAAGAGCACAAAGATATACTGAGAGGGGGGGGGGGGTGACTTACCCCTGCAATAGATGATGATCTTTTTCACAAATCTGATCCAAGAAATGTACTCTTTACTTTACAAGCTGATCATAAATACGTACTTTCTTTTTCACAATTCTGATCCAAATCAAGTATTCTATCTTAAAAAGACTTCTCCAATATGCTTCATAGGTCTTCTCTTATGTTCAACAAAAGTTTGCCTTATAGTTCCTTCATACAATTCTTAGAAATCATTCATTGACTACATTCACATTTACTCAGATCTGCAACATGATGTATATATGATTTTTCTTTTTAACTTCACACCTCACTTCAAAGATCCTCTTTCACTTCCACGTACTCACACTACTCATATACTTCTTAGAATAAATCTGATCTTGTTCCATTCAATTTCTTCAATTTCTTCAACACAGATTTATTTGCAATAATCTGATCTTGTTCCACAATGATTTCCAATAATCTGAACAATGAATTATTCAACTTCAATTTCTGATATGTATTCCATCGAACTAAAAGATCTTCAACAGGCTTGACTACAAATTCTGAGAGATCTGAATATAGATCATACAATGAACTCTATTTGACATCAAGGACAACATTTCCAACATGATAATCTGAGTTTCTTCATTTATTCTTTAATGATCTTTTTCATTTCATGTTTGACATCAATGACAACATTTCCAACATATTCTTCATCTCCTAGTAACAAATATGCCTGCAAATGATCACCACAGACTGCCGAAATTAACATTTTCTCCATATAACCTAAGACAAATATCTAGAAATACTCAAGGTCAAAAAGTCATGGAAGAAATGACTACACAGGCAAGTCAGTCATCAAAGAGATGACTTAATATGCATGGTTGAGAATTCCATAAAAATATATAACCTCGTTAAAAGCCAATGTGGAAGCTCCAACTATGATCCGTAACCCAGGTGGTCCAAGGGTCAACCCTAACTTACTGAAAGACAGCATTATAGAAAATGCATGGGAAAAAAGATTACAGTAAACCTAAACATGTTCAAATGCATGCAAGACTTTAGCAGATATGTGCTACTTCTATTCAATGCAGAAATGAATAGGGTAAAAGGGATGAATACAGATAACAGGGCTGAGAACAAAGGTTCCCATGACCAGAGAGGGGTAAACACATCAAACTGGTTTGCCTAGACTTCTATATCTCCTATATTCTTCTCCCATCCCCAATGCGAGGAGTTGAATTTCTATATGTACAACATATTTACATTAATGTCACAAAGAAGCAGTTATAGAACAGTTCATATTCTACAACCATTTGGCCTTCCAACTAACAATAGTTGGATTTTATGACAGTTAGCTTTCCACATCTATGATATATAGATGAAATGGTGTGCAAGTGCCATGTGTGCTTAACTACAGATTACACGTGTGGCCTTTGCATACTATGTGAAATACGCCAAATATTGTGCAAAGGACTGTTGATACTTGTGTGATAGCACAAAGTGTCCCAAATGCTTGCTCATTAGCACAAGATGTCATAGGTGCTTGTGCAAAGTACTAGTGATGCCTATGCATGATTATTTGTGTTAGTGTTTTATAGCTGTGGGAGGTATTCCCCTAAGCTAAATTAAACAAAGGCAGGTCGGCCTATCATGTTTTTATAAACAAAATATTATAATTGCTAGGTCGGCTCTAGAGTGAGCTCACCTAGTCTTGTATATATAAAGGAGAAGGTGTCTCCACATTAAGCATCAATTCATCGATTCCAATTCAAATTTCTTCAGCAGCAGTTTCGCCCTTCAAGAGCAGCAGATTCAACTCAAGGAGAAGAGTTAAATATTTTGTGTATTCAAAGAAATCGCACTATATACAAGTGCACATCTATTGTATGAGATTCGCCCTTTCTAGGGCCTGATTTTGAGTGCTATTCCTGCACTTATTATTCTGATTTATAAGAGAATATCTTGCTGGGTTTTTCTCCCTCAAGTAGGAGGGTTTTCCCAGGGTAAAATACTGTGTTCATTATTCTATGTGTTGCATTTCTGCTTATTTGCATTTCTGCTCTGAAAATCAACATGGTATTAGAGCGGGTTTAGAAAAGATCTGATCAGATTTGGCTAAGCAGCATAAGTCAACTCATTATTTAGGGAATTCAAGAATCTAGTGACTGCATTTGATCCTGAAATTGAAGGATGTAAGTATTTGCAAGATTTAGGATTGCCATCATTTGGATTGCCATTGGTGATTGAAGGCTCGATTGGTGTTGGAGTGCAAGTATTTGGGCATATTTTATACTCATATCAGAATAAGACAAATCTGTGAATAGAAACAAAGAACAGAGCCACCAAGAAAATGACCTGTCGGGACCTTCTTGCTTGACTGTTGGGTCACCCGATAAGCTTCAAACATTAAAGGATTCAAATAGTTTGGGAGGATTAAAGTGAAACAAAATACAAGATTTCCAAGAGCTAAAGACAAAATTGCTAGAGACAAAGTCCAGCCATCAAGTCGTGCCAAGGAGGAATTGTATTGTGCAGAGGATATCCGCATAGCTTGTAATTATCGTCTTTATCCAAAAAGACAAACTGGAAGGGAGTATCTATCACATATATTTATGATCGAATTTCATTTTTAGGTTGTCATTTTCCAACAATATTATTTGAAAGGTATTGGGTGCTACTTATATTTTTGCTAAGGACGTCATCCATTCTACTGCATCGCTCCTCAGCTAGCAAAGGAGTCGCATTTTGTAGAAGAAGTGATAGCTAGGCACATGAGAAAAATAAATATCGATCTTTCTAAAGCCGTCATTTTTCAAGAAGCAAATCCCAGACAAATTTAATTACACCACCTCTTATAACTTTGGATGCAACTATCTGTTGGCACACGGTCGACTTGGAGGAAGGCATCTAAATTAGAGGGCGGCATCAGAAATTTACAAGAGTTACTACCTTTGGAAGTCATCGATCCATTGCGCAGTAGCTTGAAGACACAGAATTCTCCATCTCATTCACCAGTGACCTTTCCACGGGATCCCTATTTGCTTGCACGGATACATCTGAAGGGGATTTTGAAATCACCAAGACATTCTCATAATCTTGGGCACCTAACGAACTGGTTGGAATCACATCTCTAGCTTCTCATTGACGCGCGACTACCTGTTCCAAATGTTCCTAAGTTCACTTGGATAATAAGTCTGTATGTTTGGGCACAATCAATAATATTCTACTCCTATTTCCACTAAGTGTGTGATACAATGATTTGTCAATGTCAAATATTTACTGAACTAAGATTGTCATTGAATTTATTCGCTGTCTCTAGTTGTTGAAAATACATTCTCTGGTCTATTCCATTATTTACATGCTCCAGTTGGAATTACCTGTCTGCATATTTGTTGTCCTGGATCATTTACTTTTTTCTTACAGCTAGGGTCAAATATACTCAGTTTTGAGCAAGCCTACTACAATGGCAGAAGTCAATAGCAGTGGAGGTGCCTTTTCAAAATCGAAGACTCAACTAAGGCATCGGTGGTTTTGACCGTCATCAGGCTGATAATATTGGAAGGAACCTGATGCTTTCAAAGAAACCAATCTATTTTCCTCAAAAGTTTTCTAGAGTTGATTGGCATCTAAAATTGGAAACCCAACGAGGTGTTGTTTCGAGTCTTTGACAACTAAACTCAAGAACAACAAAAATAAGCTTGCAAATGAACCACTCAAGCCCTTCTTGGAAGTGGCAAATCATGTTGTTGGAAGCATTTGGACTGTTGCCTCCTTCTGTGCAGAGGATAAGGTTATCAATCTGTATGATGAAAAATGTGCTACTCCCATGAAAAGTGGAGTCAAGCAGGGAAATATAGCAGGATATGGTTGTTGAGAGGAGAAAAATGGCTGCAACTGAATCAAAAAAGATAAGTTCTATTATGTATCATTCCTTTAATTGTTCTATCTAATGATATTTGCTAGATGACTACATGTTTCATTGGTATCGGGGGTAGTTTGATTTTATGAGCTATCACTAATCTTTTTAAAAATCAGGATGGATCGAGGAGTAAAAGGATGTTGGATTATTTGAAGATATATTCAAGACCTCATTATTTGAGGTGATGATTCTTGGAGATTAGTCAGTGAGGAGCAGGAGGCTCCAACGGATATAGATTCATCCCTCAATTACACTCCTACCATTCAGAGGGAGTTAAATTCTAAGAACAAGTTGAGATCATGTCCAGGAAAAGGATTTAAGGTTCTAAGACCAGTCAATGAAGGGGAGTTCACTCCCAGAGGACTTTTGCAATCTCTATATTGAGGCAGGAATCAAGAGGGAGTTCTATGTTCATCAAAATGGAGTCCTATGTCTCGAGGAACTAGAGTGACTTACTGAGAAGAAGTGAAGGTGTCAGCTAAGTGGGTTGCAATGTTGCAAGGCCAGGTGCTAAGTCCTTGGAAGACCTCTTTAGCTACAAAGAACGGAATTGCACAAGGCAGTCAACCTTGTTTTGACATTGGTAGCACCGCAAACCTATTTAGAATAGGGTGATTTGGGATGAGGTCGAGGAGGACTAAGTCCTAGACTCTCGCAAGTCAGTACTGTCGGAAGTGTGTGTTGGAAACTGTTCCTCTAAGGCAAGCATTGCAGGCAATCTTGGACGAGGCGGTGAGGAGATTGATGCAGGTACTTGGAGGTCCAGAGGGAGTCACAACATCATAAAGTTTGTTTTAATGTATATTTCTCTAAGATGGAGAAATATGAGGTAAAAGCCCTTGTAGTGTATATTTCTCTGAGACGGAGAAATATGAGGTGAAAGCTAAAACACCTCGCATCATTGAGGCCTGATCCGGAGAAAATTGGAGATCAAGGAGATAGAAATCTTATCCACGTTATGCAATGGTTGGCCCTCCGACTCAACGGGACGAACCCCGAGTTCGGCAACACACATTTGCTCATATGGGGTCGAGGCATTGAAACAGGCGAGACTCAACTCTTCCATTAATTAAGAAAAGTCGCTCGCCCCCAATAGGCACCGCACAAACTATATAGGTAGGGTTCTTTTTGATGGACTCGACCACGGTCACGATCTAATCTAATTCCCCAGATCTGTAGATAGGGCCAACCCCCCACCCCCCACCCCTTTAGAATATTGCGAAGGTTGGGAACCTTGTAGTGTATATTTCTCTGAGACGGAGAAATATGAGGTGAAAGCCCTTGTAGTATATATTTATCTGAGACTGAGAAATATGAGGTGAAAGCCCTTGTACAAGATCAGATCTCTAAGACTAAGCTGTGTTTTCCACAATTGGGTGTAGCCATTGTGGACATCATGTTGAGAGACTCCATGACGAGGATATTTGAGAACACCTCCCTACCTAAGAGGGAGTGTTAGTGTTTTATAGCTGCGGGAGGTATTTCCCTAAGCTAAATTAAACAAAGGCAGGTCGGCCTATCATGTTTTTATAAACAAAATATTATAATTGCTAGGTCGGCTCTAGAGTGAGCTCACCTAGTCTTGTATATATAAAGGAGAAGGTTTCTCCACATTAAGCATCAATTCATCCATTCCAATTCGAATTTCTTCAACAGCAGGTTCGCCATTCACGAGCAGCAGATTCGACTCAAGGAGAAGAGTTAAATATTTTGTGCATTCAAAGAAATCGCACTATATACAAGTGCAGATCCATTGTATGAGATTCACCCTTTCTAGGGCCTGATTTTGAGTGCTATTCCTGCACTTATTATTCTGATTTATAAGAGAATATCTTGCTGGGTTTTTTCTCCCTCGAGTAGGAGGGTTTTCCCAGGGTAAAATACTATGTTCATTATTCTATGTGTTGTATTTTTTGCTTATTTGCATTTCTGATCTGAAAATCAACAATTTGGAGGTTGCTCAATTGTGCTTGGATTGTTCCCTTTTTCTTGAGATGCAAAGGCCCCCATCACATCCTCAATGAGCTGTGGAAACTAAACAGGAAGATGTTGAAGATTGCACCATTTGGTCTGATCTACATAATGACCTGCCTTGACCACCCTAAATAGCCAATGTGTCCCTTGACGAGTGTTAGTAGTGATTGTTTGTATGATTTGATCTTTTTCAGTCATGAACAAGTGTCCAAGTTTGAAGGATGTTGGTATGATGGTGACTAGAGAAAAGGAAAATATTGCCTTAGGATTTCCATGTTTAACACTAGATGCAAACCCAGGTATTGAGGTAAATTGAAAATGAATGTATTCTCACTAGCTACACATAGAGTAGTATATGAAAAATAGCAGTCTTCATTTTCTTGTGTGGTCCCTTAAAGCACTCTTTTTGAAAATGCAACTAGACTTTGTCAACATCCTTGAATTCATGAGGTGTGCAGCATGCAACATGGTGCTCTTTGTACTTCTATTGTTGGCATGAGAAAATTTGCTAAATTTATTGGTGTACACTCTAAATGTGTTGCAAAAAAAATTGTGATTTAATTGCTTGTCTTCTTACATCCACGGTCCTACAATAGATGGTGTCCAATAAATGTCTAAGGGTGTCCTTGGCTAGAACCCAAGACATATTTGGAAAGGACTATGCCACATAGAAATATGCATAGCTCCATTCTAGGCATGTTGGATGTGTAGTAGGCTATCATCCCATGTGCATGCACAAAGCTATGGATGTACAAAAAAGATGCAATAGTATATGATTGACCACCTTTGTCTATCCATTAGTTTGTAGATGAAAGGTTGTGGGCTGATCTAGTTGTGTAACAAGGTTTGCGAAAAGTGGCTAACAAGCCTAGGGTCATGGATAGATACAATGGATGTTGGTAGCCCAAAATGAACCCAAGCAGGATTCAAGAAGTGATTGAAGTCTCTTGTGCAGTGATACTTTTCTTGTGTGCAACCATGAAGGCCATGTTTAAAAATCTATCTATTACAACATACACATAATCATTCTAGTGTTTTGTCACAATTAATATGCTCATGAAATCCATGCTAAGAGACTCTCAAGGCCTTTATGATACCGCATAGGTGTGTAGATCCCTAGCTTCCTATTTGTGGACTTATCAATGCAACAAGGAATGCAAGACTTGATATGCCACTCAATCTTTGTATACCTATGAAGACAATAGAAGTGTTGTAGCATTGCCAAGCCACTTGAAGCATAGAGATGCCTAAGCTTGAAAAGAAGCTTTTTGAACAAATGGAATCTGGCAACCTATTTAACTAGTGGAAGTGTGGTGTAGGTCTGTGCAAAGTTTGGATTTGCTGAGCAAAGTCTCTCAGTCAAAGAAGTCGCAACATGAGCCCTACATTGCAATGACTATTTGAATGAGCAATGGGCTAAGGCAATTCGTTGCCTTAATATTTTTCCTCTTCTTGTACTTGATCACTAGATAGAACTATCGCAAATATGTCATCCACCTTATGTGGCACATGTTCTCCATCCTACTTTGTGTATGCAAACTAAAGTGGATTTTGATTAGAATGAATGATAGTTTGCTTACTCAAAAATCAACATAGTTATGTCACTACTTGATAGATTGAACAATGGCATACAACTCCTTTTCGTAGGTGGAGTTGGCCAAGTAGCCTTGAACTGTGTCCTAGTAGTTTCCAAGTGATATGTGACTGGTTGCCCATTCTATGTGAGTACTTCACCAAGTTCACAATTAGATGGATCAATTGAAATGTCAAATTTTGTGCACAATGTGAGGTATTGCTAGAATAGGTGTTGCACAAAGGCATCGCTTGAGATCCTCAAAGGCCCATTGTCACATAGGTGTCCATAAGAATGTCATTTTGTTAAACATGATTTGATTGAGCAGCCAAGAAATGTATGAAAATTCTAGAACATGCAGTGGAAATTTCCAAAACCAAGAAAGTACACAATTTGGTTATGTTGCATGGAATTGGCTTGTCTACCTCTAAATGGATGCTTATGCAATCAATAATGTAGCCTAGATACTAGGTTTGCATAATGCTGAAGATACACTTGTTGAAGTTGTCCTACAAGTTGTGTTGGCATAGAATGTCGGATGCATGAGCCATGATCCACACGCTTTTCCCAACTATTGCTGAAGATGATTATATCATCCAAGTAGACAATGATAGAATTGGTGAAGAGTCACAAGATATCGTTCATAATACACATGAATGTCACTAGTGCATTGGTTAGAATCAAAGGCATAACCATCCATTTGTACAATCCCTCCTTGGTTTTGAATGTTGTTTTCCAAACATCTTCAAAATGGACTAGTATCTAATGTATCTTGATTTGAGGTTGATCTTGGTGAAGTATTGTGCACCCCAAAGCTAGTCCAAGAAGTCATCAATGGGCGACAAAAGATACATGTTCTTCATTTTAATCTTATTCAACATGCAATAGTTGATGTAGAGGCACCAAATGCCATCTTCCTTCGGCATAAGGACAATCAAACTACCAAATGGAGGAGAGCTTGGTTTGAACTTGTCTTGATCAATCGGATATTGGATTGGCACCCAATTTCACCATTCTACCAAATAGATTTGTGGTATCACGGACTATTCAAAAGAGGGGATCTAAGAACCGAGTGGTACCACATAATGTATAGGATGATCCTTTCATTCCTCAAAGGCATTCTCATACTGTTGCAATGCATTGTTGAGTTGTTGTTGAAATGGTGTTTGTGTGACCTTGCACAAGTGCCTCAAGACAAACCATGAGAAGTAAATGCAAAATGATCTTCAAGAAGGTCAAAGTAGTAGTTATGTACATGCACTATCCACCACTATGGCTTTGCTTGATATACGCTCTCTTTATTGTATACATATGGCCTCCCAAGTAGAATGTCACAAACTTCTAATAGTATGATGTCACAAGTAACTATGTTCATACTTGAAAGTACATTGGCTCTTACCTAAATATCCTTACCTTGTTGCAACCATCCCTTAGAGTATGGCCATGAGTGTGCTTTAGTGGAAAGACCTAGACACTTAATTATATCTTGCTAGATGGTGTTCTTTTGAATTTCACTGTCAAGATGGCATGCAATTGTTGATTGTTGACTCAACACTTGGTTTGGAAGAGATGCTTGCATTCCTACAAAGTGTGAATGGCCATAATATTAATGTTGAGACACTATGCCTTTGAATAAATATCGACTTGTGCAAGATCTATTGTAGCTTGTGCAGCTAGAGATTGTTATGTGGCATTGAAAATCACTATGGGAACCAATGTGATGACAATGGCACCATTTGTCACCTTGTTACTTCTTGTTGACTTTCTTTTTATTTGACACAATAACATTAAGGTTTTGGAATTTGGCATATATGATTTGGAAATTTGCAATTGCTTCTACAAAAGGGAATTCTAATTCTATACAAATTGTTTTGGAGTTAACTCCCACATGGACTTTCTTTTGTACAAAGAAACATTTGACTTGAGCTTGGCTTTGGCTTCAATCTTGGATGCATTGTGGAAAGCTTGCCACGAAGTGTCTCAAAGAAAGAACTCCATTTTGGCACAACTATAAACTGATAAATCATTGATGTATTTGAGCACTTTGTGTTCCTCTGGATGTTCTCATGTAGTCATGGAACTTGTTGGTGTACTCTTCGACTACTTGCTCCTTATGTTGTCACAACTATTGGAACTTCATGTACTCATCCCCATGATATCTAAGGGGGTAGTATTTTATTATAGTTTGCAGAGCAATTGAATTATCTTCCATTGAATTGAAATCATGTATATATACAATAAGATGGAGAGAAACCGTGTAAATTCCAATAATGGCGGGTTCAACAAATTCTAAATTATGCTATGAAACAACAACAAAATTAAACCAACCAAACAAATCATATTCTACGGTGTACTAGCAGACAATAACAAATGAAAACAAACTATGCACGGGTGGCAATGGTGGAATATCCAACATTCCCCCCTTATTGCATCATTGCTTTAAAGTACTAAGAAGAGAATCCTGAAAACTTTCAAATTTCACATGTGCAAGAGGCTTGGTGAAGATATTTGAACATTGTTCCTGTGTGGAGCAGAATTGAAGCTGAATGTTGTTTTGCAGAACATGATCTCGTATGAAGTGACAATTGACTTCAATATGCTTTGTCCGTTCATGAAATATTGGATTATGAAAAAGCTTAAGAACACTATGATTATCACAATAGAGGACAGCACGCTGATTTTGTGGTAAGCCCAATCCTTCTAATATGTGACGTAACCAAACTGCTTCATAAACTGCCACACTTGTTGCGCGATATTCTACCTCTGTTGAAGAACGAGCAATTGTATCTTGCTTCTTACTTCCCCAAGAAATAGGACTTGAACCTAAGAAGAAAACAAATCCAGATGTGGATTTCCTATCATCAACTAAACCTGCATAATCTGCATCTGTATACCCTGTCAAGAAGAATTGATCATTCCTTTTGTATTCCAAACCATGATTCTTTGTACCTTGGATATACCTTAGTACCCATTTTGTTGCTTTCCAATGACACATTTTTAGTTCTTGCATAAATCTTGATAGATAATTAATAGCAAAACTAATATCTGGTCTGGTATAAGTCAAGTAAATCAAACCTCCAATCATTTGTCAATAGAGAGTTGCATTCACCTGAGCAAATGAATCAAAAACAAATAACTGCAAACCTGATTCCATAGGTGTAGACATGAGTTTGCAATCCATCATTCTGAATTTCTCAAGCAGTGTCTTGGCATATTTTCTCTATGATATAAGGATATGGTGATCTGTTTGCCATACCTCTAATCTGAGACAATAGTACAGTAGCCCAAGATCTGTCATATCAAATGTCTTCTTGAGATCGTTCTTGGATATTTCAACCATTGCTTCTGAGCTTCCTGTGATAACCAAGTCATCAACATATACAATAATTATCACAATATCCCCCCCTTGATCCTTGAGGTAGAGATTTGGATCATATGGATGCCTAGTGAAACCATGTTTTGGCAAATGCTCATCAATTTTGATATACCAGGCTCTAGAAGCCTGTTTGAGACCATAGAGACTTGACAAGTTTACATACCTTTTCTTCTTTACCAGGTGCAACATATCCCCTTGGTTGGGTCATATAGACCTCTTCCTTAAGGTCCCCAATAAGAAAGGCACTTTTTACATCCATTTGATACAATTTCCATCCAAATTGAGTAGCTAAAACAAAAATCATTCTAATGGTTTTTATCTTTGCAGTGGGAGCAAATGTTTCCTCATAGTCTATTCCTTCTTTCTGAGCATAACCCTTGGCTACAAGTCTAGCCTTATGTTTATCTATACTACCATCTGCTTTATACTTAGTTTTAAAAAATCCATTTACAACCTATTGCTTTCTTACCAGGTGGTATATCAACAAGCTCCCAAGTGTTGTTTTTCATCAGAGATTGATACTCTGCATCCATAGCCTTTTTCTAAGGTTTTGATTCTAGTGCTTCCTGAATAGTAGATGGTTCAAAATTTTCAACAACTAAAGTTATCAAGGCTAGATTTACCTCATTGTGAGCCATACTCCGAGTTCTTGGTCCTGAAGTGGATGTGTCTGGAACTCCATCTAGCTTAGCATCACAAATGGTACTAGTATACCACTTAGGTCTTTTGATATTTGTGGGTGTTGAATCAGATTGACTATCAACATTCCCATCATTTTTCACATCCATTTTGAATATAGGAGCACTATTTGTTGTAAGTGATAATGTGGGAGGAGAATTTGACTCACTCTGCTCATCAAAAATTACATCTCTACTAATGTATATCTTCTTTGTGTTAGGATCCATAAGATGATATGCCTTAGATTCATTACTATATCCAAGAAGAATACATTGCATTGATTTTTCATCTAGCTTCTTCCTTTTTTGTTTAGGAATGTAAATATAGGCAGTGCATCCAAATACACGAAGATGAGAGATAGAAGGCTTTACCCCTACCCATGCTTCTTCTGGTGTGATGCCATCAAAAGCTTTGGTTGGTGCACGATTTAGAAGATAAACCATTGTGTGAACAACTTCAGCCTAATATGCATGCTCAAGTTGAGAATCTTTCAACATACTTCAGACCATCTCCACAATGAAGCGATTTCTTCGTTCTACAACACCATTTTGTTGAGGCATGTATGCTGCAATCAGTTGAACTAGTTTAGATCTGGTAGATCCTACTATGTACAGGCAGTTGATTGGATCATTGATGGATATTTGCTATGCAGTGAATGCACTTAGTCAATTCATGTGTGAACCAAGGCAAATACATCTAGTTGCAGTGAAGCATATCCTGCGATACTTGTGTGGCACAGTTGGATATGGCTTGAGATATTCTTCAGTTGTGGACTTGAAGCTGCATGGATATTCTGATTCTGATTGGGTAGGGTATGTCACTGATTGGAAAAGCACCTCTGGATGTTGCTTCAGTCTAGGGTTTGCGATGATATCCTGGTGTAGGAGGAAGCAGTCTTTAGTGGCACTGAGCACCGCAGAGGCCAAGTATATTGCAGCTTGTGTGGCAACTTGAGAAGCAGTGTGGCTTCGGAAGCTCCTTGCAGGATTGTTTGGACAATCGATGGAGCCAACTATCATTCATTGTGATAACTAGAGCTATGTGAAGCTTTCTGTCAACCGTGTGTTTCACGACAGAACTAAGCATGTTGAGATCAAATATCACTATATCAAAGATATGAAATTGAGGAAAGCGATCTAGTTGGAGTATATCAGCACTGATGAGCAGACGGTAGGCATTCTCACCAAGCCTCTCTCCAGGATAAAGTTTGTGTACTTTCAAGACAAGCTTGGTATTGTGGAGAATGAAGCCCTAACTGAGAGAGAGACTCAGCATCAATGATCTTCTGTGATTTGCTTTAATGCATTTCTCTTTGAGAGAGATTTGAGATTTAAGCCCTTGTTTAATGGATTTCTCTTTGAGATTTGAGGTGAAAGCCCTTGTTTCCACCCTCTAGGAGAGCCATGGTGGATATCATGTGTGTGACGCCATGACAACATCACGTGAAGAGTCCGTGATGATTTTCTTGTACTTAAGCTTTTTACCCTCTAGGAGTAGCCATGGTGAATGTCATGATGAGTGATGAGCACTTGTACATAGTTACCATTCACGGGAGTAGCCATGATGGTTGATATCACGATGAGGTGATATTATTCCTTTCCATTCATGGGTGTAGCCATGATGGTTGATATCACGATGAGGTAATATCATTTCTTTCCACATATGGGAGTAGCCATTGTGGTTGCCATGACAACATCACGTGAAGAGTCTGTGATGATTTTCTTGTACTTATGCTTTTCACCCTCTGGGAGTAGCAATGGTGAATGTCACGATGAGTGATGAGCACTTGTACATAGTTACCATTCACGGGAGTAGCCATGATGGTTGATATCACGATGAGGTGATATTATTCCTTTCCATTCATGGGTGTAGCCATGATGGTTGATATCACGATGAGGTGATATCATTCCTTTCCACATATGGGAGTAGCCATTGTGGTTGACATCACGATGAGGTGATATGTCTTATGTAGTTGGAAGTATCCTTCCTAGCTGAGAGGGAGTGTTGATGTTTTGCAGTGTCTGGATTATACTTCCAGCCCTGCACGATTTGTGAAGTGCAATTTAAATATAGCCTATTCGGCTATTTAAATTGCAAGGCAATCTTATACTTATGCGATTTTATTCGTGAAATAAAATATTCATTGTGGCCAACTTGCTAAGGAGGCGACTCTTGATTCTATGTAAATAATATTGTATTTATTACATACAAGGCCAGCTTGATATTTATGAAAGGAAATTATATTATAATTGAAGGCCGACCTCTTGTAATAAGACGCCTCTCTCGTATATATACAAGATCATTCTCCTCTCATTTGGATCATTTTCAAGCACAAGCATATTTGCAAGTTAGAGCAGACTTAGAAAGAGCAAATCAAGTTTATTCAAGAGCAAGACAAATTCGCAAGCAGAGCAGTCTTTATCAAGTGCGAATTGCATTCCATCAAGAGCAGATTAAAGGTCATGAGTAGATTGAATAAGTCAGAAGATCATTATTTTAATTGCATAAGAGCAGATCGATTATTCTAAGGAGAGCGATCTGATTATATCAGGCTTTATGAAAGCCATTCCTTGTAAAGCTTCATTGCTGATTGTTGAATATATATAAGGAAGATTTTTGTTGGGTTTTTCTCCCTCAAGTGGAGGGTTTTCCCAAGGTATCTGCTGTGTTATTGTCTGATTTGCATTAAATTTCTGAGTTTATATCTGATCACTAAAAACTAACATGTAGAATATGCTAATCAGACGAGAGTTCGGGTAGAGCAATGTTCGTTTGAGGCTAGGTTAGAACTTCCAGGCTTGACTACTGAAGTTAATATTTACGTAGCGCCCCTAGGTTCCTATGACGTAATCCTCAGAATGAATTGGTTAAAAGAGCATAAGGCCAAGATTGATTTCCTGGCAAAGAGAGTGGAATGTCTAGATGATCATATAAATATGGTGTTTTTGCAAGAAGTGCAATGAGAAGTTAGAACACGGAAAATTTCGGCCATGCAACTGAAAAGAAATAAAAGAAAAGGTTGTCAAATATATGCTATAAAGATGGAGGAAGTTAGGGAATTTAAAGAAAGCGTAATTTTGGATGATATGATTATGCAAACTCAAAACTAGAGTGAGGAAATGGAAATCAACCCTAAGAAGGAAACTTTTGCAGAGAAATATCCTTATCTCCAAGAATATCAAGATGTGTTTCCAAAGGACCTACCTAGACTACCGCCGAGAAGAGTATTTGATTTCTTTATAGATTTGGTTTTGAGGGTTGAACCTGTCTCTAAGGCCCCTTATCGCATGACTACAGTGGAATTGATGGAGTTGAAGGCACAATTGAAGGAGTTGCTAGATAAAGGATTAATTCGACCTAGTGTTTCACCTTGGGGTGCATTAGTGATATTTGTTAAGAAAAAGGATGGGACACTTCGACTATGCATTGATTACCGCATGTTGAATAAGCTCACCATCAAGAATAAATATCCCTTGCCTAGTATAGATGACCTTTTTGTTCAAATGAAGGCAGCAGCCGCGTTTTCCAAGATAGATTTAAGATCGGAATACCACCAGTTAAGATTGAAAGGGGAAGATATTCATAAAACAGCTTTCAAAACCAGGTACGGCCACGATGAATTCACAGTGTTGCCCTTTGGACTTACCAATGCTCCAGCAGCATTTATGAATTTGATGAACAATGTTTTTCGCAATTGTCTTGATAAGTTCGTATTGGTATTTCTTGACGATATTCTTATTTATTCCAAGAATGAGGAAAAACGTCTTCGGCATCTTCAGAAAGTCCCTCAATGATTAAAAGAACACCAGCTTTACGGTAAGTTGTCGAAATGCACTTTCTTCCAAAAGGAGGTATACTATTTGGATCATATCATATCAGCTAAGGGAATAGCAATAGACCCTGCAAAGATAAAAGCTATAATAGAATGGCCGCTACCTAAGAATGTGCACGAGGTTAGGAGCTCCATGGGTTTAGCAGGGTATTATCATAGGTTTGTGAAAAACTTTTCTAGAATTGCTCACCCCATCACCTCCCTTCAGAGAAAGGGAAAGAGGTTTGAATGGACTGCAAAATGTCAGGAGGCATTGATACATTGAAGGAGAAGTTAACCTCAGCACCTATTTTGGTTGTACCAAACCCTAACGGTCGTTTTGTAGTAATCTCAGATGTGTCAAGTGACGGCTTAGGAGTATTGATGCAAGATGAGAAGGTGGTCGCATAAGAATCCCGGAAATTGAAACAATATGAGCAAAATTATGCACCTCATGATCTGGGATTAGCAGCTATCATTCATGCTTTACAGATGTGGCAACATTACTTGTTGGGAAAAACCTTTGAACTCAAGTCAGATCACCAAGGATTAAAGTACCTATTTACTCAGCCTAACATAAATGCCCAACAAAGAAGGTGGATGGAGTTAATATCTAATTACGATTTTGAAATCAGTTATATCAAGGGCAAAGAAAATAGAGTAGTCGATGCATTGAGCCGACAGAAGCATATAACCTCTATGACGACAATCAATACCAATTGTAGAGCTCACATGTTGCAGAAAATGAGTGAAGATGAATTTTACCTTCAAGTGCGAGAGGCTCTTCAAGTAAACCCACAGGACCCTAAATATGAAGGTTGTCAGATTGAGGTAGATGGGCTATTAAAATAGAAGGGTAGGATGTACATACCCAATTCGCTAGAATTACGGAAGATAATATAGCAAGAGGCCCACTCAACACCCTATTCAGGACACCCTATGTTAATGTTTAATGGCAGCATCAGTCATATCCTTCCAACCCAGATCGATTAAAGAGGACAATTAAATTATAGCCGATTGGCTATTTAATTGGTGAAGAACGATTTCATGAATGGCCACGTCAATTGCTCAATAATGATTACTTGTTTATTGTTAAGAGGCGCGATTTTCCATAGAGGCTGACTTTCCTTGTATATTGAATCATGTTATTTGTAGTTATATTTCTTATGAAGGCCGACCTTGCACATGAAGAGGTGTGACCTCTCCATCATCATGTATATATTCAAGCTCACTTTATTCCATTCAATAATCAAGAAAGTTCATTCCATCCTTCATTCAAGTGCGAAATCATTCAAGAGCATTACATTGCAGATTGCGAATTTATGTAAGAAGCAGAATTCGATATCAAGGAAAGTTAGATTGTTGCATCTAGAATTGATGTTGTAGATTGGCCTTGATATTGGCATCTTTGTAAAAATAATTGTTGCCATTATTCTATATATAAGAAAGAGATTTGTTGTTGGGTTTTTCTCCCTCAGGAGGAGGGTTTTCCCAGGGTATCTGTTGTGTCTTGTGTCTGATTTTGAATTAATTTTCTGTGCACTTAATCTGATCATTAAAATTTAACATGGTATCAGAGCGGGTTCTAGAGATCCGATCAGATTTAGTTACTGGCAGAGTCATTAGTTGTGCAATCTGGAAGTCCTTGAATCCAAAATACAGGAGTATTTGGTTTTATCGGGATATTACTTATTCTTCAAGCGCTCAAGGACATTAAGAACAGCGATTAGAATGAAGAAGTCAAATATTTATGGAATCATGGAACTCTTGTAGAGGATCGAATATTATTTTGGAGTTTGATATCAAAGTGCAGGAGACAAATGATCATAGCCTATAGCGGCTAATAATTATATCGTTCGAGCCTCCTCTTCTAGTGTCGTAAAAGTCTAACAGGTGGTGAAGTTTCGATTTCATAAGATCAAAGGAAGTCGTCTAACCTCAACCTCCATAGGAGAGGACGTATCCTTGGGAGAATTCACCTGCATGGATAAAGGTCGAGGCTTCTAGCGTCTGGGACGCAGCTATTTATATATATCTCTTCAATATCCAGCGTATGTGTAATCCACAATAGGGATCAAAATCATTGTGACCCTGTCAAAACATAGTAGAGCGATATATCAAAGATGTCTCTCTAATTTACAATCGAGAGACTCCTGTTCGATGACAATGTGGCTTGGGATCTTATATTCAAGTTCGAAAGGGGTGCATTCTTTATTTGTCGGGTCATGCCTCTTTGACATCTTCACTTGCTGCATGTATATATTCCTTTATTGGCTTGGTCTAAGTCAAATCGAGGGTCAAGAGTGGGTGTTGCATATTGTAGGAGCGTCTCTTACACTAAATCTGGTGAAGGCGTCAGCCGGAGAAATGAATCGGGAATAATACAAGTCATCAAGTCAAGTTGTTATGCGCAATACCATGCTAAGAATTTGGTGACCACTGGAAGATATATTGAAATTGTCCTAATGTTTTCTTTGCTAAAGTCGTTGGGTCTATATGTTGACTAGCGGAAGATAATGGTCATCGGAATCATTGGAGTATCACGTCTATTGTCTCTTCTAATGAATGCAATTATCTGTAGCAAAGTTTCTCTATATCGGGGTTTAGAGGAAGCGTATCAATGACTTTGAATGTCTTTATGTCATTATAGGAGATTTCTAAATTGGCTATGTTCTCGTCGTTGTCAATATTGGCTTCTTTATATTCTATTGATATAATAATCCAATATCAAGACTGTTACGGAGGTAACCTGGGACGGTTCCGAATATACAAAATCAATTATGAAATAAGTATTCTTTTGTGTATCCTTAAATTAATTTTCTTTGATCTGACACCAACACTTATTGAAAGTCAGTTTGCTAAGTAATATCATTTATTTGGATCTTGTGTGATTAGTATAGAGAAATTGTGATTTCTCTTGAATTGTGTTCACTAGCATAGAGATCCTTTGAAGATTTTAAATTATTCATTGCAAGTTGTTTCATGCTAATTATGAAGATCTCTGAGTGTGACTCTGAGATG
Organism: Sequoia sempervirens; assembly: GCA_007258455.2. Classification (NCBI taxonomy): domain Eukaryota; kingdom Viridiplantae; phylum Streptophyta; class Pinopsida; order Cupressales; family Cupressaceae; genus Sequoia; species Sequoia sempervirens. The sequence goes on from VDFB02336074.1 coordinate 24,076, forward strand.
AAAAAGAGAACTGCATTTTCGCTGTGATAGGATGATCACATCGATACCATTCTCTTGTGCATGGACTGTGGTGGTACCTTGAGGGGCCTGGTTCTATGTTAAATATGCTAATTGCATAATGCAGTCAAGAAATCTGTAGTGCAGATTGTCTTTTGTTGTGCTGAGTTTAGCACTTTCGAGAGGAGTAAAAGATGGAAGAAAGAGTTATATCAGAATTCAATAAAGATAAGTTTCCTTATCCCTTCATTCTGAATTGTTGATAATTTGCTACATATTTCTCTTCTAGGTTGATTTCTTTATTCATGCTTTTAATATTGTTCATAAGTTCTTATGTGCTCATGCTATAACTTGGGATTGTAAATCTTGTATGATTCTAGCCTTGATATTTCTTTGGATAGACATAAACTGTTAGTAATCTCTCTCTATAATGCTTCCAGGATGGTTCGAGAAGCAAGAAGGTAATGAGAGATTACACAAAGAGGAAGAGTTTCAAGCATCTTGTGAGGAAGTCATGCTGACCAAAGAAATGATCAAGCATGGAGTCACAACTTGTAGCCATGGGACTAGGTTGGTGGCTAGAGGGAGTTCACTTCCAAAAGTCATCTTTGCAATCTCTGAGGCAGGGTTCAAGAGGGAGTTCTATGAGCCACTGAGAAGAAGTGCAGGTTGCAGCATTATAAGGCAAAAGCTAAAGTCCTTGGAAGACCTCTTCAACTGCTGAGATCAGAATCGCACAAGTTTGTCATTTGGATTTGACATTGGTAGCTCCGCAAACCTATTCAGAGTAGTTGGATCCAGGATGAGGTCAAGAAGGACAGTCCTAAACTCTTGCAAGTCATTAGTACCTGAGGTGTGCACTGGAAAACATTTCTATAAGGCAAGCGTTGTAGGCAATCTTGGACAAAGAGGTCAGTAGGTTGATGCAAGTGCTTGAAGATTCAGAGGGAGTCTTCTGAACCAAAAGAAGATGGTAATCTTGTTGATCTTGGTTCTTTATGTTGATTTATTTCTTACTGGAGATCACTTCATTATCAAATACAAGGAGTTAGCTTCTGAATTTGAAATGAAGAATCTTGGATACATGCATTACTTCCTTGGTTTAGAAGTATGGCAAAGGCCTAATGAGATCACTCTAAGTCAAGGGGAGTATACAGAAGAGATTTGATAGAGTCAAATTTGCAGAAGATCTAGTGGGTCTTACTATGTACAGGCAGTTGATTGGTTCGTTGATGTATCTAGTTAACACTAGACCAGATATTTGCTATGCAATGAGTGCACTTAATCAGTTCATGTGTGAACCAAGGTAGATACATCTTGTTGCAGCAAAACATATCTTGAGATACTTGCATGGCACAGTTGGATATGGATTGAGATATTCTTCAGGTGTGGATCTGGTGTTGCATGGGTATACTGATTCTGATTGGGCAAGGTGTGTCACTGATCGGAAGAGCACCTCTGGATGTTGCTTCAGTTTGGGATCTGCTATGATTTCCTGATGCAACAGGAAGCAGGCATCTGTAACATTGAGTATAGCAAAGGCAGAGTATATTGTAGCTTGTGTGGTAGCTCAGGAAGCAGTGTGGCTTCGTAAGCTCTTTGCAGGATTGTTTGGACAATCAATGGAGCCTACTATCATTCATTGTGATAACCAGAGTTGTGTGAAGCTTTCTGTCAATCCTATGTTTCATGACAGAACCAAGCATGTTGAGATCAAATATCAGAGATATGGTATTAAGGAAAGCTATACAGTTGACGTATATTAGCACTGATGAGCAGACAGCAGACATTCTCACCAAGCCTCTCTCTGGGATAAAGTTTGTGTACTTTCGAGATAAGCCTGGTATGGGGGAGAATACAGCCTTAACTGAGAAGGAATCTCAATATCAGTGATCCTCTTTAATGAGTTCTTCTCTATGAGAGAAGTTTGAGGTGAAATCCATTGATTAATGAGTTCTTCTCTGTGAGAGAAGTTCGAGGTGAAATCCCTTGTTAATGAGTTCTTCTCTGTGAGAGAAGTTCGAGGCGAAATCCCTTGTTAATACATTTCTCTTTGAGATTTGAGGTGAAAGCCCCTGTTTCCACCCTTTGGGAGAGCCATGGTGGATGTCATGTGTGTGACTCCATGACAACATCATGTGAGAGAGTCTGTGATGATTTTCTTGTACTTGTGTTTTCACCCTATGGGAGAGCCATGGTGAACGTCACGGTGAGGTGACAACATCACGTTGAGTAATGGGCACTTGTACATACCATCCATGGGAGTAGCCATGATGGTTGATATAACGGTGAGGTGATATCTCTTCTTTCCATCCATGGGAGTAGCCATGATGGTTGATATCACGATGAGGTGATGGTTGATATCACGATGAGGTGATATTTGATATCACGATGAGGTGATATCTTTCCTTTCCACATATGGGTGTAGCCATTGTGGTAGACATCACGATGATGTGATATCTCTTGTGCAGTTGGAAGTATCCTCCCTAGCTGAGAGGGAGTGTTAATGTTTAATGGCAGCGTCAGTCATGTCCTTCCAGCCCAATTCATTTAAAGAGGACAATTAAATTATAGCCGATTGGCTATTTAATTGGTGAAGAATGATTTCATGAATGGCCACGTCAATTGCTAAATAATGATTACTTGTTTATTGTTAAGAGGCACGATTATTCTTGGAGGCGCGATTTTCCATAGAGGCTGACTTTCCTTGTATATTAAATTATGTTATTTGTAGTTATATTTCTTATGAAGGCCGACCTTGCACGTGAAGAGGTGCAACCTCTCCACCATCATGTATATATTCAAGCTCACTTCATTCCATTGGATAATCAAGAAAGTTCATTCCATCCTTCATTCAAGTGCGAAATCATTCAAGAGCATTACATTGCAGATTGCGAATTTATGTAAGAAGCAGAATTCGATATCAAGGAAAGTTAGATTGTTGCATCTAGAATTGATGCTTGAGATTGGCCTCTTTGTAAGAAGAATTGTTGCCATTATTCTATATATAAGAAAGATATTTGTTGTTGGGTTTTTCTCCCTCAAGAGGAGGGTTTTCCTAGGGTATCTACTGTGTCTTGTGTCTGATTTTGAATTAATTTTCTGTGCACTTAATCTGATCCTTAAAACTTAACACCCTAGAGTAACAAAAATATTGGCAAATGTCAAACCTCTGTATTTTTGGAAAGGAATGAAAAAAGATGCAGCTAGATTCGTTGCGGGTTGTTTTGAATGTCAGAAGGTTAAGGTAGAGCACCAGCATCCAGCAGGGTTATTACAACCTCATAGTGTACCCAAATGGAAATGGCAAGTTATTAGTATGGATTTCGTCCAGGGATTACCGATGACCAAGACTACGCACAACACAATACTGGTAGTGGTGGACAAACTCACCAAGACAACACTTTTTATACAAGGGAATTTGACAGATGGAGCTTCAATAATTGCTCAGAAGTTTGCGCAGGAAATATTTCGTTTACATGGAGTACCGGAGAGGATTATCTCCGATAGGGATGCTAGGATGACATCCAGATTTTGGAAAACCCTATTTTTTGCTTTGGGAACTCAGCTAAATATTAGCACAGCTTATCACCCAGAAACCGATGGTCAAACGGAAAGGGTAAATCAGATTCTGGAAGATCTACTTAGAATGTACTGCATTGATCAGCAATATAAATGGGAGGAATATTTACCATTGGTAGAGTTCGCCTATAATAATTCCTATCAGACAACTATCAAAATGGCACCATTTGAAGCCTTATATGGTAGAAAGTGCAGACCACCAATCAGTTGGGACAGAATGGTGGATAGGATCGTTCTTGGACCCGAAATGCTCTTAGAAATGGAAGAAGAGGTTAAGTTGATTAAGCAAAGGTTACAAGAAGCCAATGACCGGCAGAAGAGCTATGCAAATGCAAAAAGAACTCCCAGGCAGTTTACAATTGGGGATAAAGTCATCTTGCGGGTAAAACCCCAGAAAAGCTCAATCAAATTCGGAAAAGCCTTGAAGCTAGCTCCGAGATATGTGGGACTGTTTGAAGTTCTGGAAGTTATTAACCCAGTAGCTTACAGAATTTCTCTACCACCAGCCCTCACCAAATTACATAATGTATTTCATGTTTCCTATCTTAAGAAATATTATGCAGGTTTTGATCACAAGATTGATTGGAATTCCTTGCAGGTGCAGGATCCAGGGGTGATCACAGTCGAGCCGCTTAGAGTGCTCGAGGTGCGCAGGATGTGCTTACGTAACTGTGAGTTTATGCAATGCAAGGTGCAGTGGGGCTAGTACTCTGAAGAAAATGCCACTTGAGGGGATTATGAAGAAATCCTTTAGAAATTTCCCTATCTTTTGTTGAACAATTGAGAACATAATAATTATGTTTATGTTTAAATTTAGAATAAACAATCATCGAGGACGATGATTCTTAAGGGGAGAAGTATGTTACATCCCTTACATTGAGAACATGTGTTTGGTTATGTTCTTTGAATGCAAAGTTAGTTGCAAGTAACTTTTTTCATGTGAATGTGAAAATAAGAATAGAATAGATGTTTTATTTATCGTAACTGTAAAGTTAACGATCTTTTTATTGCAAGTGAATTTCGTGTTCACGTGAAATTGAATGTGTTCATGAGATTATATTTAAATGCATATTTATAGAGCCGTTGTGAACAATCTAACCATAATCCCTATTAGTGGATGCAGGACTGATGATGCTACGAGGGAAAAGGAGATCTCATCAGAGAGAGGTAGTGGTTAACAAAGGATTGGAAATTGTCATCTCGCCATGAGTCGGTGTAAGACAAGTAATCGAAATTGTAACTTGGCAAACAATAATTTAATATAATTATTTATTAAATAAACCAATTTATATATAGAAATCAATGATCACCTTATAAAAGGTTTCGAATGGTTATTAAATAATTTGATAGAATTAAATATTCATTATCATCCTCTCTTTGTCAAGCGAACCAAATCTTGGAATATATTTGTTACTATTTTGAAAGAGGATGTTAAATATTAAATTAATATTAAAGATATGATTGCTTCGTCTTTTTGAAATGGGAACTAATGTATGGTTTTAATCAAAATTAAATATTTTGAATATTGTGAAATCAGGTTATGGGAGAAGATGGAAATCCCATTTCCGCGCCACCCTCATTCTCGAACACCCAAGATTGTGGGCAGACGAAGAGTTCTTGGGAAAGTTTCGTGCAGTTTATGGTTAGAGATTTTGGTCTCCTATCAAAAAAAAAAAATCTTCATTCTTACGCTCTGGGTCGGGGGTTCTAGCTTTTGTTGAGAATGTTGTTGTGGTATTGGCATCTTCTTTTGGTGTCTTATCTATAGTTGGTTGCCATTGTTTACCATCATTAATCCTAACTTTTGTTGCCATTCTTTTCCCACCCGCATTCTTGTTGGTATTGCGTTCAACTGTATCGAATTCAATTTTGTATCCCCGTCTTCTTGATTTCTACCTAACGTCATCTTTGCCTGCATTTTGCTTTACCTGCTGAAGCCATGAAGATTAAACTAGTATCCAAATTTCAATCTTTTTCTCGAGAGGCGGATTTACAATTCTTGGACTGTGTTTTCTTCAGTGGTGGCTTGTAAACGAGTTCCCCAGAGGAATTGAGCTTGAAGTTTCCTAGCCGAATCATCTTATCAGGCACGTATGAGTCTCTTAGTAATAATCATTTGCATGGTATATTCTTTTTGAAATGAGATTGGTCTTGTTAGTATTTTGATTTAATGAATTATGAGTCTAATTGATTTTGAAATGGCATCGATTTTGTTGAAGTATGAACTATAAAGGAATATAAGTAAAAATCAAAGCTTTCTCTTTCTTGTCTGGAAGTCGTTAGTAGTCTAAGCTTCTTTCCATGATAATACTTTGTATTTCGCACTCCTAAATCTAAGTTCCATTTAATCTGTTCTTTAATCTGTCTTGGATAACCTAAAAGGAGCCGATTTTATTATCCTCTTCATATTTTCTTTGGCTTGAAACCTTTCTTGGACCTCGAATTTGTCCTATAGGAAAGCATTGTCTTGAGTTTCTTTGAGAAAATCGAATTGAGAGAACTTGTGTGGAGAACAGAATTAGAGTTCTACTGTAAATAAAATTTATGCTTATAATCCCTTGAGAGGAATGTGTTTGGTGGAGCCCAATAATCTTTTCCTCCTCTCTATAATCTGAATGGATATGTTTTTGATTTATGACCCCTGCTGCAAGATGAAAACTTGGAATATAAATATATTAAAAAGAAGTGAAAAATTTAACCTAACATTGTAATTAAAACCTTGAGATAAATGTAATCATGTCGAGCAAGGGTGAGAGCGCTAACGCCACGGGAGTGCCAGAAATTGAAAAGAAATCCTTTGCCAAGGTACAATGCTAGATTCAGCATCTGTCAGCCATCAAGTTCCAGATGTATCACTAATCAGAGTAATCTTCTAGTTGGGAGGTACCCATATTGAAGATACAAGACCTTGACACCAGGCTCAGAGGCATGACGATAGTTTGATCCTTGTTAATTACCCTCATGAAGGGACGGGTTCCTTCAGTCAAATGGAGGCATATTCAGTTGAAGGATCAAAATCAGAAAAATCAAACCAGCAAGCTGAAAAGGAGGAAAGTGATGAAAATGGTTCAGAAGAAGAACCTGGGAAAGAGAAGGAAAGTAGTGGTACATTAGCTAGGCTCTCTAGTCTTCAGAGAAGTGATTCATTCAAACTTAGGGGATGGTTAAAAGGGCAGCAAATTGTTTCTCTTCTTGATACATGTGCTATGCATAACTTCATTGATGAAGACATTGTAGCACAACGTGGGCTCAAAACAAAGAAATTTGGAGGCTTCAGACCTGTGGTTGCTAATGGTCACATAATGTCTTGTATAAGGAAGATTCCATAGTTGAGACTCCAACTAAACCACTACGAGGGAAATGATGATTTTTATGTTGTTAATACAGGAGGCACAAAATGTTGTTTTGGGAATGCAATGGCTTTGCTCCTTAGGGGAGATCACCTTGAACCTAAAATCCATGGACCTGAAATTTCAAGAGGGTGATAGGAAAGTGGTGTTGAGAGGAATGACCCAAGAGGGATCCAGGATTGCCACATGCAAGTTCATGCATGGGGAGTCCAATCGTGAACAAGGAATAGAACCCAGGCAAGAAGGTAAAGACACTTTCCAAGTTTTTGATAATCCCCTTTTTGACATGGATGTGGAAATGGCATTTCATTATCCTCTTTTTGCGATTTATGCAAATAGTTTGGGGGAAGAGACAATTTTTTAATAATGGTTTGCTGCCTAAGGTGGATAATGATGGGTTCAATCATCATGGCATGTGGGTTGACCTCGTGGATTCACCACAAGTGGAGGAGTACTATTATGACCTTGAGGTTGATAGGGTGGAGAGCCTTAGTGTTGAGACTTTTCAAATCGCCAAATGCCCCTTGGATGAAATTTATATGTTGATCAACGTAGCACAACCTCAGCATAATTGAGCCATTTTAGAGGGAAGTATCTATGCCTAAGATCATCAGCATGGGTTATTGGATAAAAATGATAATGGAAGAAGCATACCATGGATGGTTGTGGACCAAAAAGGTTAAAGATATGCTGCTGTTACTTGGTTGATGACTTTTGGAAAGGTGTTTATTGTTAAGATAGTGATCAGATTTTCCTTTAGGGTTGAAGATTTTCAATGTTGCAGCTGTTGCTCTTATTCCTAGGAGCTGATTTTTCAAAAATCAGACTACGAGCTGTTGATTTCAGACTTAGACAGTTGCAAGAATTCACATTTTCTATCCATTCAACCTCTTGACAAGGTCAGTTTATGGTTCTAGATGAAGGGGATGATAGGATTGGCAAACCAAGTTCAACGTTGGATGAGAGTTCTGGTAGAAAACAACTGTTATTTCTTACTTGCAGCTTATATTTGTGGTTGGAAGAGCAAATTACCTCACAATTACAAGATTCCTAGGCTGATTTGGGACCTTGGGATCTCATTTGGTTTCAATGTGGATCAACTTCTTGTTTTTGGAGCTTTGATAGAATTTCTTGAGGACAGGCAATCTTTGGGAAGGGAGGACTGTAATGTCCCCATTTTCAGTGTCCTTATTTGGGCTAGTTTGGTTTTGACTCACTTACCATTTTTGGTAAGTATATATTTAGTAACTGGTCTTGGCAGCAGTGCAGTGCAAGGTTTCCTGTTTGGGCAGTGTATGGCAGTTGTCAAGTGAGCTCTAATGTTTTATGCCAATTTATTGTTTGGGAGTGCTTACTATTTTTAGCAGTAGCTATTTATATTAAGTCTATTTTTGGTAACTGGTCCTGGTGGCAGTGTAGTACAGAGTTACCATTCTTGGGAGGGGGTGAGTTTTCTTCATGGTCTGATTTATTATTGGTCAATTCGTCACCAAAAGTATTAAAGTTATTTTTTAATAAAAAGGGATTATAAGCTTGGGTTATAAAAAAGGACACCTTGGCCTGTTGAATCTACAAAGTTAAATTTAAAACTTCAATTACATGATTGAATTAATTCTGAATGAGTTAAACAAAATATGCATATTGAGATGAGAAAAATGTCTCAAGTGATCAACCATACTTGCAGAAATTGACTTTTTCAAAGCTATTTGCAGGACAAATTTGAAATTTATGAAGCAATCAATAGGTGATCAAACTGACTTACTTTCAGAAGGTACTCATAAAAAGAATCTATGCTGGTGCCAATCCCGGCATCCTATGAATGGGCACAGTCAAAACGACAAATCAGTTACAAGTTAAGACTCTAGTAAAAATAATTCTATTCTAATTCCTGAAGCTATGGAAGAGCATCCTGGAAGCTTGGTAACTTGCTAGAGCACAAAAAGTAAAATGGAAACTAGCATTCACTGAGGTTTCCACCTTAAATTGAAATACATGTTAGCCATACCTTTTGGGTCCACTGTCCTGAGAAAACATTAATGTGAGCTCCAACAAGATCAATTTCTGAGCGTTGGGCCCAGAGTCCTCGCACTGCATTCTTTGTAACTTTTTCAAATACTGCAAAAGAAATTATGCCATACATTTTTAACTGTAATCATACTTCAAAACACTATCTCAGAAAAAATAGTCCACTTCATTTTGCATTTGTATTCACACAAACCAGAATAGTAAAAGCAGTAGTAACTGCAGTAGAATAGAATGTATATTACATCATTCAAAAATGTATTTTGACTAATTACCAGGATCTCCAATCAACCGACTCAAAAGTCCAAGCTCCAAGGTAAGAGTCCCACCTCCAGCAGTTGAAGTAATCTGCAAGTGGCAGAAACAATGAGGTCGAGTCAATTTTAACTTTAAATAAGAAAAAAGTTTACCAATATGCAGTAAAGTGCTATAAAATATAGCATGAAAAAGGTAGATACAAAAATGCACTAATATATCAATTAATCAGAAGTGTGCAGGAAGATGCAACAATTTCTGGCAACCTTTATACAGATGTTAACAAGGTAAATACACAACAGAACACACCCATTCATAAGTAGATAATAGTAAGTCATAATTAATATGGTCTATTACATGCATATTATTCAAATGTTTTGACCCAGTGTTTCTACAGGTTTCAGGGATGGTAAAAGAAATTCAGAATTTGGAGTAGCAATGGGGTGGCAAATAACATAATATATTCAAATAATATTAGAATTTTTAAAATACAAATAAATTAGAAGAACCTAAAATTAACTTAAATAAACTAAAAGAAGCACGATTTTAGAAAACATGAACATTTAAAATGCTAAAAAAGTATAAACATAAGCCCATACAAAGCATGTAACTGTTGAAAACATCTCTACAATTGATAACAAGCAATCACATAAGGATGTAAGTCAATGTCATTTGATTAAGCCTTTGAACATAACCAGAAAGATGAGATTATGAGTTTGCTTCCCATTCAAACAGGTCACGGATTTTCATTAATGGCTCTGTTTTATTCCTTGCTTCTAACTAGCAATGCCCTCTATGTCTACATTATTGCTTTTGTAAGGTAAAATGGATGCCAAGGAGTTCATTTTGTTTGTGAAAGCATTTTGATTAAACTGGGTTTTGTCTAAGGATGATATTCAATAATAACCTTCACAAAGAATCACAGAATTTGCTAGCTTCGTCAAACAAGTAATCACAGTTCCCTTGGGAAGGGACTACAATCACATGAAACAAATTTGCTAAATTTAGAAGGCTACCTATATTCCTCGCTACCCTCTGCATCACCTGAGAAGACTTGATCTCGGTCACAATAAGCTCACAGGAAGTTTTCTGCTTTTTCTATTGGAATTTTTTTATGCTGTTTAAAAGTTGCATGTCTAGGATGTTTCTGGTGGACTTGTTGCCTAGCAAAAAATAAGGGGCCATCCCAGTTTTGTGAAAAGGGTGGAAGGGAAGGGAAAAAGGTTGATTGCTGTCCCCTTCTCCGGTATATCCCAAATGTCTAGGATTGGTGTCTAGGCCCTAGATGAACATCCCTAAAAAATATTGCTTTATCCTCAAAGCATGGGGAGAGATGGATGAGAGTCCATTACAGACTTATTCTTGCAAGATGCATGCTCACGTGGTAAATTTTTCCACTTGATAAAACACTCCTGATTTTTCTCAAATGCAAATTCCTTGTTGAGCTTCTGAAACACCTCCAGGTTCAAGCACCAACTTTTTCTTCTTCATCAAGGGTCAGTAATTCAGTGTGAACATGTATGTGCATACCCAATTTCTTCTTGAGATAAGATGCATGTAAAATATTATGGACTCAACTGGTCTTGGTAATTACAATGCATAATCCACAGGACCAATCTTCTTACTAGTATGAAATTTTTCATAAAATGTGGCTAATATCTTGATGTTTTGACCATTATGCTTCAATGAAGTTTGCTTGTATGGTTGAAGGCATATAATGTTAATTTTGAAGCCATGGTAAGTAGATTCTGCACTCAGAAAATTTAGTCCTAACTACAAAGAGCTTAAATCAAATCAGCAGATCTGAGTAGACTAATCTATAAACCAAGGGTACACGGGGACGTGTCCCCTAGGTATTTGCCCCCCATCCCCGTCCCGGAGCCATTTCGGGGACAGGAAATGCGTAGGGGACGGCTGTCAGCCGTCCCCCAAAAGTCCCCGAAATTCGGGGACGTCCCCGATTAGCAGAAACGTCCCCGAATGGAAAGGGGACTGCCAGGCCGTCCCCTGGACGGATAGGGGACGCCTAGCCGTCCCTCGACCGTCCCGGGGACGGCCGGCTGTCCCCTATCGCCCAGCAGCATATAAAACATAAAAATAAAAGTTTTTTTTTAATTTTTTCTTTTTTAAAACATTGCTTTGTGGGCCCCACGCCTTCCCAACCCTAATATGGCCACTTAAAACATTTTTTTACCTTCATTTGATCTCATTTTAACTTGCCAAGATAAAATTGCAGCCAAGAGTAAAAGTGAGAAGAAAAAGAGGAGGGTTTGAAGGAGTTGTTGGACATGAAAAACCAGCATTTAGGAGGAAGAAAGGAGAGCATTAAGCAAGCAACCAACAAAAAAAGTGAAAGAGGTAAGTTATTCTTTCATTATCTTTCATTTTTTTTCATTTTTTTCTAAGTTAAAATGATAAAATGTATGATTTTTTGTTTTTTTTTTTAATTTTCAGTTTGCAAAAACCAAAAGAAAACAAAATGAGCAGCAATAGTGAAGATAGTGGGGATGTTGAGAGGGGGGAAGAAAACCAATCAATTCATATGGGGCAGCCTCAAACAAACCCATTTGATATCCCTTCTGAAGACTTGAAAAAATATGCAAAAGGCCCTTTTAATTCTAAAAAACCTCTTCTTCAACTAGCATCACGTATAGACAAAGGCAAAGGGAAAAACACTGGGGGTAGTAGATTGTGGCTATGTCACATTTGCAAAGAAAAATATAATGGGAGCTATACAAGAGTCTATTCTCATCTATTGGGTTTTGGAGGCCATGGGGTCAAGGGTTGTAAAGATATAAAAGATTTTGAGAGGATGGAGTGTTATAGATTGCACATGGAGGCCGGAGGAAGGCCTATGGATCAGCTTATGCAAACTCAATCCGCACATTCAACCTCACCTATGCCCTCTATGCTTGGTAGTCCTAGTGTTGGTAGTGGTAGTAGTGGTGCGGGTGGTGTTCATATTTCCACAAGAGGGAAGAGGAAGGCTGCTACTTCTAGTGAGCAGCAAAATACAGTTGCAAATATGTTCAATGTGCAAGCACGAGATGTGGCAGATTCTTCCATTGCCAAATTTTTCTATGCCCATGCTATCCCATTCCATGTAGCACGTTCTCCCTACTTCAAACAAATGTTTAGAGATGTGGCAAATGTTGGTACCTCATACATTCCCCCTGGAGAACATAAATTACGTACTACACTCCTTGAAAAAGAATATTCTAAGGTGAGTGTGGTGATGGAGGACATGAGACAGTGTTGGATTAGAACAGGTTGCTCTATTATCATGGATGGGTGGACCAATATTAGACAACGGCCACTTATAAACATCATAGTCACATGTTCAGCTGGTTCATATTTCCTTAGAGCCATTGATTGTTCTGGAAAGCGCAAGGATGCAGAATTCCAATTTAATATTTTGAAAGAGGCTATAGAGGAGGTTGGGGCAACCAATGTTGTGCAGGTGGTTACTGATTCAGCACGTGTGTGCAGATTAGCAGGTTTGATGGTTGAGAGTGCTTACAAGCACATCTTTTGGACCCCTTGTTGTGTTCATGCGTTGAACAACGCATTGAAAGACATAGGGAAGATGGATTGGGTGCACCAGGTGGTTGTAGATGCTAGAGACATTCAGATGTTTATTTGCAACCATCACACCTCACTTGCCCTCTTTAGGACATTTTCAAGGAAGGAATTTCTCAAGCCTGTAGCAACAAGGTATGCCAGCTACTTTATTTTGTTAGAGAGGATGCTTGAGGTACAGGAGGCTCTACAGTTGATGATGGTTAATTCAGAGTGGAATAGATGGGCTATGGCAAGCACTGCAGAAGGGAGAAGCATCAAACAAAAAATTCTTGATGATAATTGGTGGTCCAATGTGAGGTAAAAAAATTGTTAATTAATAATTTGTTATTGATTGCTGATTTTATAAAAATATATATATATGATTTTATTATTAATATTTTTTTATTTTCTAAGTTCTAACTTGTCTTTTTTCAAATTTTTGTTTGCAGATTTGTTTGCTCCATCATTTCACCTATTGTGGATGTCATTAGATATGCTGATACAGACTCTCCAAGTCTTGGAGAGATTTATGAAACTTTTGACTCCATGCTTGGAAAAATGAAGAAAGCAATTTCTGATAAGGATCCTAATTCGGGATTATATGAGCAAAAAATTAGGCCCATTGTGACAAGGCGGTGGAACACTATGAACACCCCGCTTCATATGGCAGCCTTTGCTCTTAATCCCAAATGGTATGTACCTAGACCTGGTAGGATGCCTCCTTGTGATGATGATGAGGTGAAAGAAGGGTTTATGAGGGCCCTTGCAAAAATATATTCAATTGAGGAGGCCAGTCTAGTTCGTACACAGTTCACTGATTTTGTTAATCTCCGTGGTCCAACATTCGGCAAACCAGAGGCCAGGGTAGATAGAACTACAGTAGCTCAAAGGGATCCTATTGGATGGTGGTCATGGCATGGGAAGGATGCACCACAATTGAGGACGCTTGCTTGTTCGCCTCCTTTCACAGGTAATACTTTAGATTAACATAATTTGATTTAGATGAGTGATAGTGTTGAAGTTTGAACATTTATATAATCATAATTTAAATTGAATGTCCTAATTAGTAAATTTAAATTACTAATTTAGTTTTTAAATTTTGTCTCCTCTCACAGGTTGCTAGTTCCTCTGCTGCAGAGAGGAATTGGTCAACATACGGCTTTATTCACTCTATCAAGAGGAATAGGCTGACCTCTAGACGGGCAGAAAAATTAGTGGCTGTGCATAGTGCTTTGCGACTCCAGGATCGTCAGACTCCTGAGTATAGACAGACTCCAGCATTACGATGGGATGTTGATCCAGAGGACGTCACACAAATTGATGAGGAGGAGAGACAGGAGGGATTGGTTGGAGTTCCATTAGATGAGCTAGCCCCTCACAGTGACAGTGACTCAGACTATGAGTCTGATTTTGATGCAGTGTTGGCAGATGCCGAGTAGTGGCAATCATCATACTTTCTATTTCTATGTTTTGCCTTTGGACACTTGTGACTTTGTCATTTTGACATTTGTAGTACAAACTTGTAGCCTTTTGGGCATTTTATTATTTTATATCATATGCACATTGACTATTTGACATGAATTTGAATTATGGTCCATGGATGCAATTAGGTAGCTGTAGTATTAATTTGTTTGATAATTCGATTCTATGATGCATATGTCAATATGATTGGTGATTGTTATGATTATCATTACTCATATGAATATCTTAAATTTGAAATTTCCCTATATTTTTAAAATTTATCTCTCTCTCTCCTATATATATATATATATATATATATATATATATATATACTATACAGCCGTCCCCCCGTCCCCTAAAATCCCCTCAAAAATTTGCCGTCCCCGAAACGCGTCCTGTCGTCCCACTGTCCCCCCATCCCGGAAACTTGGTGGAACATAGCTATAAACACATGCTGCTGCAAATATGAACAGTGAACACTCACAGATCTGAACTCTCAATACTGCATCTATCTTCTATTGAAACTGAAAAGAAATATACTGCATTGTAATGAAATTTTAGAAAATAGGCTCCCTTTAAATAGACAAAAGTGCAATATGAATCTAAATACGAGAAACTAGATGAGGTGTCAAACAAAGCTCCAAGTTAAGCTTACAATTCACTGGAGTGACACCTAGTTTGATTGATCGATGAACCTAGTTTAACAACAATAACTCCAAATCAAAATAGTTGAGATTAAGTTACATCCACAAATCACTCAAATCTCAAGTATTTAACTGGGCCCTGATCTCAAAGAAGACTCCCTACACAGCTGGGCCATATTCTTGTAGATAAATATGTCCTCTCCATGGTGACCTCTCAGCTGCAAACAGGTCAGGATTTGCTGCCGTCATCACTGTGCTATCAGTGTAAGAACACTGACTGAGCAACTCAAGGTGAAAACTCTAACATATAAAGATCCAATCTGTTAATGATAAACAGCTTCGAGATTTTATATTCCAGCGTAATAAATTAAATGATAGCCTTAAGGCTATTTGATTTATATGGCAACGATTTGTTAAAGAAATAAAGAGACTCTTCCAAGGCCGACTTCTCTCTATTGGCGCGATTAATTAAAAGAAAAATATATTCATTATATCTGGCCGACTTGTATCAAGAGAAAGGAGGTGACTCTTCAAAGACATATAAATAAGAGTTTGTATTTCCTCATTCATCATCAAGTAAGTTCGAATTATCTTTTCATGCAAGTGCGAATTCTTCAAGAGCAGATTGCGAATTCCTCAAAGAGCAGATTGTGAATTCTTCTAAGGCAGAATTGGATCTTAAGGAGAGGCAGTTTATTATTTGTCTTTGTATCTTGTGTAAGTTCTGAAGATTGGCCTTGTGACTGGCCTCATTGTAAAGCGATTTGGTGCCATCACTTATATATATAAGAGAGATCTTTGTTGCTGGGTTTTTCTCCCTCAAGAGGAGGGTTTTCCCAGGGTATCTGCTGTGTCATTGTCTGATTTGAATTAATTTTCTGTGCATATAATCTGATTATAAAAATTTACACAATCTACTTCAAACTTGCACTCTGATCAGTGTGTATCAACTTGCTACTTCATCTAATTGCAAGCACATTTCAAATGTTGTAAAGAATGTGGATTATCTTTCCAGACTTTTCCAAAAAGTTTTTAACTGTTGCTACTTCAATACTAGTCTAATGAAAACCTTAAAAGCCTTGTTGGTTCATATAGAGTGAGAACAACTTAAAATATTGAGAAAAGAGAGCTAAAATACTCAATTTGATTATCATACATCCATTGTGCATCCATAAACAATATGGTACCCTAATGGAGAAAATAATCTTGTTCAGGAATGGCAACTAGTGTAGCAGATTTCCTTACAAATATTTTGGATTGTGTTGCCTTCATATAAGCAGCAGTTTCCTTCCATACTGCAGCACTCTCTATCTTTGACTGATCGGGCACCAATGAGTTTGGCTGGCTCAACTCAGCACAAAGCTCTTCTTTTGACTCTGCGTATAATGGCACAATTTTTTTATGCTACAAGTCCCCTCTTTCATTCCTAAATAGCCTTTGATGCTTCCCAATCTGCAAATCAAATGTATTTTCAAACCCTAGCTAAATTAGACTTGCATATATACATTTAGTGAAAGTATGTTTACCTCAGAAAAATTAGTAATTTAATGTTTTTAATAAATTTTTAGCACTATTTGTGGGCAGTAACATGAATTAGAGGCTTACTGTTGGAGCAAACTGCTCTTTAGCATGCAGTGTGCATTTACCAAATATTTGTTTTTGCTCAGCGAGAAAGCAAGCATCCTATTATGAGTTTGGCCTTCTCTTACCAATTTTGCTAAGCACTAGCTTGACCAAGGCTTGTGATTGTGCCAAAAACTGTTTCACAAATCTTAAAACTCAAGTTGAGTTTGTACCTTAGTTTTCCAAGTGGGCATAGTTGTCATCTCTTAAAAGCTAGGAGTCAGATAGCATTATTTTGGGAGCATAGGAAGCCATTGTTTACAATTTTGGGGGTCCTTATATTCCAACAAGAATCTCACACTTATTTCTCCCTGACATTCTACAAGGTCAATGCAATAGATGTCATTATTGCAGCTATTTTAGGCATTAGATGCATTGATTCGATACAATATCACCCATAAACAGGAATCAGCGGCACCATTTATACCAAATGCTATGATGGCGATGCAGAGGGAAAGGAATTTGCAGCAAAAGTACAATGATCAGTGACTTGTTTGACAAATTCTCTTCCTACAAGCCTTGTTTTAAGACAAATCTGATGGAACAGCAATTTTTATTGATTTTCTTGGGAATCTAAACACACTTTCTGATACCCTTTATGGAGATACAACTCCTACAATGGAATCCTCCAAAATGAAACAAAATGTCTTCAAAACGAACTGTTACCAATCCTAAATAGCCCTCTAAGTTGCCAAAACTGAGTTTTTTTTAAATAATGCCTTCACACATGCCAAACTAGTACAAAAACTATTTGAACAATTAAAATATGTTACCATAGACCTACAAACCAAATTTTATTAATTGGGAAGGTGTATTTCTCCCAAAACTCAAATTTCTTACTCAAAACCCTAGGCAAGGTTTTGACAGGGCAGCGAGTGAAAAAATTTCATTTCTGATTTAATATCCACTTTCAAGACCCCAAACCAAATGCATTAGGTCTATATAAACCCTTAACAACTCCAGCAACAAGAAAATCAAACAAAAAACTCCAAAATCTACTTATTTTGCAAAAATAGAGATCTAAAACACTGGTAACACCTTGCAAGCAAAAACTTCATTCCTTTTCATTCGAGAATGATATAAAACTGATTTTTCCATGTTTTTAGAAGTTAAACATCATCCCTAACTACCTACCTCATCCTATGCAAACCCAAGTTTACAAATTAAGCATTCAAAACCCCTATTTAGGTACTTGGGGTTAAGTAAAAACACCAAAATTTGAAATTTATCTATGCTCCACGGGGTTTCGGGGACGGGGAGTACCCGGTACGGCGGGACGAGTTTCTGGTACGGGGGTACTTTTGGGTCATTTTTTAGGGGACGGCAGGGGACGGCTGATAAAAAAATAGGGAATTTTTTAAAAATATATAGAAATTTCAAATGTTCATAGCATAACATCAATAAAGCATTCATTCTAGACATTTGTATAAGCTTAATACATATCATTAGACTTGAATTGAGATTTCACATGAGAATCAACAAACAAATTAACAAAATTCAAATGCTTTTCATTATCAATGTGCACACATATCATATAAAAGTCTGATAATTATAACCAAAATGCCCGAAGGCTCCAAGTCTCAACTATGAAATGACATGCTAAACATAAAACTAAAAAAATATATCGCTGTCCAAGGTCCCTAATCAGCATAAGGTAGGTCTAAATCAGCATCGCCCTCACCATTAGAGCTCGAGTCTAAGTTAGTGTAAGTGTCCATGTCAATAGAAGGATCTGCCTCAACCAATGGAACCCCAACCAATCCCTCATGTGCATTCTCCTCAATTTGCATAGCATCTTTGGGATTAACATCCCAACGTAAGGCTAGAGTCTAACGATACTGACTAGTTTGGCGATCCTTCACTCAGCTGCTCTTCTTTTGCTCTCCTTCACTTCACAAGCCAAATGTAAAAATGAGTTGCTTTTTCTCATTTTTGGGCATATATAAGGCATAAATTAGGTGAAGTGGCATGGGGCGTCCCTTGTGGGCCCACCCATGCCTTTTTTTCATTTTAAAAAACTATAATCTTTTATAAAAATGTGTTTTTTTTGCTGCTGGGCCATAGGGTACTTCTAGAAGTACCCGGTACGGATGAGGGACGGCTGGGAAGTTTCGGGTACTTCTAGAAGTACCCTGCATCCCCTGCCTTTTTCCAAAAGTCCCCTGGAAGTACCGGGTACTTGGAGGGCAAAAGGGGACGGCCAGGGGACGTTTCCTAGCCGTCCCCGCGTCCCCGTTTCGTACCCGGTACGGGAAACGGCATAAAAACATAGGGGGCGCATCCCCGTGGAGCCTTAAAATTTATGCTACTTGTCCAAACTTAAATAAAAACCTCCTAACATGTGATTAAACACCTAACACTACACTCTAATGCAAATCTAGAACAAGATAAAATGATGCTCCTGCATCAGATGGTTTGTTACCAAAATGTAATAGGGAAATTGCTTGTAATTTTATTTTATTATTTATAGTATTTTTTTTTTACTTTGCTCCAAAAAATTAATATTTTGAGTACAAAAATAAATAAAATAATATAGTAGTGCCTTTGTTTTTAACTATATTTTTTATTAACTTTTTATTGATTTCAACTTGTAGAGGAAACAAATCTTGAAAAAGAAAAATCAATCCTAAAGTTCTTTTTTAATTCCTAAAACCTTATAATCTCCCTTTGAAAGTTGAGAAAATAGAAATTTAAAACAATAAAGTACCTTGTGTATCCTCATGGATAGGGGACTATATCAACATGTGAGTTTATATTCGTTTTTCTTTTGTTTACAAGTTGCTTGTAATCCACAAGTTTGTTCATGAAGGAATGCAAATCACTAGACATTGACATTAGACATCTTTTCAACAAGAAATTTGTTTACATGTCTAAATGTGTAGTTCATAACTCTTCTTTTGTGATTTAGGGTTTCAAATTTCTTGCCAGTAGCTTTTCCTATGAATCACATATGCTTGTGACCCTTCCATGTGATTTGTGCATTCTTTCATTTGTTGTTCCACACTTCTCCTTAGACTCTTGCAAACAACAATTCTTCACACTTATGCAGCAAGATTTTTCAACCACTTTTTTCATTCTTTGATACCAAACCAAATTTGGGAGAGCAATAAGCAATCGTATTATTCATGGAAAGCAATACATATACAAAAGAGGTGGTTGAAATAACTATTCAACCAACACCTAAGGAAACACCCAACCAGTATCTACGTTAATAATAATCTGATTATTATTAACATTACAATATTAATGATGAAATATTAAAATATTCTATGATTATAATATGCCAACAAATTTTACCAAATTTTCTGACCAAGTTCAAGCCAAAGTCTAAAGTGTGCCTAACAAGCCCAAGCCAAGTAAAGTCTCAATGCCATCATCTGAAATGTACAATAAAAGTCCAAATATAGTATATCTTGAAATCCCAGATATGAGAAATTCGTCAAGAAAAATAGTATAACTATTCTCCCTTTCATGATAGATGCCAGAATAAACTATAAACATGACTAACTTGGAAGGAAGCTCCTACTCCGATTGTCAATTTTGCCATGAGTAACACAAAATCGTTTACCTGCTTGTCTAAGGCCCTTATCTATTTCTGACCAACGGGATCTTGAATCCTCTACCATAATTCTCTAGATAGTACAATGGCTCAGGTGAAGGAGGGTATTGTGGGTTGATAGTACCATCATTTGGTGACTCTAATAAGGAGTTACATGTAATCTGCTGCCCACGTGAGACTGTTATCAGGTCTGATAACCATCATTGCCAGGTCTGAAACATCTTCATTTAAGTCTGATTTTACTTGTAGTCAATTGCCATTATGATATGTTTTGGTCCAATGTAAAATACTAAAGAGCAATGTTATTCCTTGTTATTTTCCTATCTATGCAATATTTCATATGTATGCCATGCACTAATGAAAACATGTGAAACAAAGACAAACCAAAACACATCAGAAAAACATAACAATAAGCAAACAGCTTTCAAAAAAATCAAGCGGGGCGTTATTACATAATAGTCCTACATTATGAAACTTAAACTCGTGGTAAGAAAATTTGGAGATTTTTCAGATCAAAGTGTTAGGGTTTTACTTAAATTTTCCCGAGATGTGATAATCATCATGCTACCATAACAGTGGACTTGGACTTTTTCTTGCACACTTGGAATACTTTTTTTTCATGATTTGAGTGATCATACTAAAAGACGAGATGTGTTTTAAAGATGCCCTACTTCAAAATTAACAACTAGCATGAGCAATGCACCTCAAAACAATAGAAGTCTAGAAAGAAGCAGTATGAGTACCTAGTCAATCCCATAAATAATGCAAAAAGATAATCCGCTAAGAGAATTTAACTGTACTTGGACACCATCGATATTAAAACTTGTAGGAAATCTCAAATCATCCAATTCATCTGCCTAAAAACTCTTGTTTTGAAGCCTTGTATAAGAATAAGGCTATTGTAGACATAAATTCTATAAATAGAGTCAATAGGTATACCTAATTAGTGTATGAACTCACCAATATGTTACTGTATGTATACAAGTTGCAAATTACAAAAAATAACAGTTTAAACCAATAGATGGGAAATCAAATTTTAATTTCGTTTGGTCTTACCTTGCTTTCATTCTCATCAACACCATATAATAGATTCACAGAACCATAAGGTATTCCTGCAATGCACAGCACACAGAATTGTCAACCCCTACATGAACCACTTAATAAAATTACATTCAGTACAAATACAATGAGGACTCAAACAGAATTTATGTAAAACAAATTAAATGTATAGAAGAATATTTTCTTGTATCCACATAACAGGTGTAAACATTCAAATGCTCTTCATGCATAAGCATAAATGCTACAAATCTAGAAGCACCAATAAATAAACTGTTCTAGATTAACCACTAAGGACAGCAAGATAGCTCCATTTACAAACTCATAAGTTACTAGAAGAACCATAAACTATGTTGATGATGTCCCAAGAAAATGATCAGAAATTGGCCATGACTGAGTAATAGTCATCATTAGCAATTCTAGGATGATTCTGATACAGGAGTGAGGAGGTAAAGGGCAACTCTAATAATGTAGCAATTCTGGGATGATTCTGGTGCAGGAGCAAGGAGGTAAGGGGCAACTCTAGTAATGTAGCAATTCTGGGACGATTCTGGTGCAGGAGCAAGAGGGTAAGGGACAACTCTACTAATATAGATTTGGGATTACAGTGAAAAGTGGCAACTGGAACATGTACCTGTACATGTTTAGATCACCATATAAACTTTCACCCTAATAGCACAAACCATTGATTGTGCTCAAGATGGCATTTACTTGTTGAAGTTATAGAGCAGCTTCGGGCTGCTACTTCCAATGCATCACGTCTCCTTGTATTGTACCTGGGAGTATTGCATCCTAAAAAACTCAAAGATCAACTATGCACACGACCCTGTTCTGAAAATTTCCGAAAACCCCTAAAAATAGCACTTGCCGAGAAGTATTTTTCCGGAAAAAATCTGGCACATGGGTTTTGTTCGTGCTTCAATGCTGAACAAATCCAGTTCCTTAGATTTTTCATTTTGAGCCTTTTCTAGAAAAATCCCTAAAAATAGGAGCAGCAAGTTTGTTGTTTCTAGAAAATTTGAAGAGATGGGTTTTACTGGAAAATTATGTTGATCATACCCAGTTGGTCAGATCTCTGGTAGCCTATTGTTTTCTATGGCATGCAAGAAATTTAAGACAGAAGAGAGGAAGTAGACAAAAGGTAGATTGGAAGTTATTAGCTACCTCCTTGTAAAAATCTATGTCTGGATTCAACCTCTGAGAAGAAATCTCTTTATGCCACTGATCTTCAAAAAATATTGAACAATCCAAAACCCTTGTCAAATCTTGAAAAGACATCCTTGAGAGCAAATTGTTGTTTTGATCTTCAACCTGCAAAAGAAATAATGAAAAAGGGACGCCTAGAGTTGATATATAATGATTCAAGTCTGAATCCTTCAAGTTTGGGCACCAACTCATGATTTAAGCCTGATTTAGCCTAATCTGGAGTTCTAAAAGTTGGTTTCCACTGATTGTGGGATGATTTGGCCACTTTTGCCTCCAAAATATCTTAACTCAAGTCAACAAATTCATCTTTGACCTTTTAAGCATCCTCCTTGAGTGTTGAACACTTTTTTCATTATTTTTCAGGTTGAAGTGCCTTTGTTCAATCCTTGCTCCCGGTCATTCAGTCAATCTTTGGTAGCTATTGACGAATCTATTGTTGAGATGGAACCACCCTGAAGAGGTATGCCTAGGAGCCATCAAGTAAGAAACCTGAGTTTGAGGCTCCAAATTTAAGGGCGCCTTTCTTCAGTAGGGGCGCTTTTAGCCCTAACTTAGTCAAATTTTCATGACTATTCTTCGTTTTCACCATTTAGACCCTTTGTGCCTTGATCTAACATCACCGTTGACTGACGATTCGGATGACTTTGTTTGACTGTGCGTTGGGAAACCAACTCAGTCCTGGAAAGGATGACTGGTTTCTCAGATCTTGAAGGTCCGTTTAGGTTCTTCAAATCCAAGGGCGCCAGATCACCGTTGACTGACAATTCGGATGACTTTGTTTGACTGTGCGTTGGGCAACCAACTCATTCCTGGAAAGGATGATTGGTTTCTCAGCTCCTGAAGGTTTGTTTAGGTTCTTCAAATCCACGGGCGCCCCTGGCCAGCAAGGGCGCTTTTGACTTGTTGATTGATTATATTCATGCTGTAAACTGCCTTAGTTTGATCTCCATCGTCAGATGATTCGTTTGTCTATTGCCTTCGCTAACAATTTCGTTGCCGAGATCAATCAAAATGGAGGTCACCAAGCAAATAGACTGCATCTGCATGCCTCAAAGACTGGACGCCTTTCTTCAGTAGAGGCGCTTTTCCCTTGGTACTTGTTCATTTTTCTATGTTCTTCATTCAGTCTTCACCTTTGACGTTTTCTGCTTGATCTCAGCCTCTGACTGTTTAACAGGTCTTGTGAATGTGTTGTCAGATTGATAGCAAAGCTAGGAGAGAGCTGAACAAATGCCTTGTATAAAGCAGATGTTGATAACTTCACCAGGTGCCTTGAAATGAAAAGCGCCTTGGCCAACAAGGGCGCTTTTGCTGTGAAGCTTACTAATTTATCTTTCATTTTGCATGTTCTTGCTTTGTAGCATCTCCATACTTTGTTGACGTTTGTCGGTGATCTCTGAATCAGATGGTCTTGCTTGACGATGCATTGAATAGCCAACAGGAACATGAAGAAGACGACTGCTTTGAATGGATCTAATGACTACATTTTGCCTTTGAGATCAAAGGGCACCTTTCTTCAACAAGGGTGCTTTTTGACCCTTGGCTGTATTTTTCTCCTTGGTAGCAAGGCGTGGTTTTCCCAGAGTTAGCCAAATTTTGGCATTTTCAATTTTGAAAATCTCCTCCATCAAACATCTTTTTTATTCTTTTCTGCCATGGTTTCTTCTGTGAAGCTTTTGAAGCTTAGCTTTTAGCACCTAGTACTGGCCAATCTACCATTAATGGCTGCGGAGCTCCTAGCTTTGTTCTTGAAAAATAAAAATAGACCCACTAGAGTAAAACATGTCTTTTGATGATTCTGACTTGACCAGTGTGATTGTGAAGTCGATTAATCCTGTCAAAATCATTTTCAATCATTTTCGGGAAGGTCCTATTTTCAAGGGTTTCCCTAAAAGTAGGGGTTTGAAACCCTAATTTTCAATTTTTCAGAAATTTACACATATGTTCCTTGATAAAAACCCACAAAAACCTTATGTTTGGTTTGACCTAAAACAAACTTTTGATGGCATTTTTACATGATTTAGCTCAATTTAAGCAAAATGCAAAAAATTATTTTGGGTACAACACCTCCATATGTTGAGATTTGGCTTTCTCATTGCTTGCTTTGAGTTGTACTATTCCTTTTATGCCAACTTACCCTTTTCTCATTGCTTGCTTAGAAGTTTTGGGTGCTAAATTTCTGCCTAGACTTGTCTTGTAGGCATTGCAGAACTTTAGCTTACATCCAGACCTGTAACATACACCCTCAATCTGCCCTCTTTTTTGTGTTTTTTGATGTGTTTTGAAATGTATTTTACAATAGTTTTGTGATGGTTTTGAGATGATAAATAAAATGCAGATAAATAAAGTAACCTGCAGCCATTAAATATCTCAAAAAAATGGCAATTCCAGGAATCAAAGTTGCATGGACACGGCTATGGATACATATATGGATACGATATCTGACACGGATATGGCCATTTTTTAAGACCCCCAACATGGATACATCTGGATACGACATTCATAAAAAACACATACATGTATATTTTCTAAGTTATTGGAGGAGATTTTCATCACTTTAAAAGAAAATACCTAAATATAAATTAAATAATATTCAAATTTAAACATTAATAATTTAGGAAAGAATAAACAATTAAATTTATATTTATAAAATTTATTTATATTTAATTTTTAAAGAATAAATTTTAATTTTTTCAAAATTTCTAATGTTTAAACAACATAATATAAATATTAAATATAAATATAAAACTATAAACAATTAACTTTTTTAAATCTATAAAATTGAAATGCCAAAAAAAATAGTAGAGTTGCATTGGAAGAAGACATAGAAAAATGGGTCGCTGAAATAGAAAAACATTTCAGTTGTCTTCCTCATTTAGTGTAGGTTTTGTTTATACAAAACATAAAGAAAATTGCACAATTGAAGTTTTTTAAGATTAAGTTTAGGAAGATTCATGTCAGATATTTTGAAAATCAAATCACAAAGTATCCGGCACAGCTAGAAAATCAAGGTTTTTTTGGGCATGTGTGGGTAAGGTATCCAACGTGTATCTACAATGTATCGTACCCGTATCCGTATCAAATACGGGGATACACGCACCCGAGGAGGGGCAGGGGAGTATCCAGCTACTCTACTAGGAATACATAAAGCTGAAAATTCCAGATTTAATTTCTGATTTGCACACTTTTTTCTCAAATGTAGCAGCAACCCAGTTCATAAAATGACATTACATATCTATTTAAAACATACTCAAAAATTTTATTTGACTTTGATGATTTTCTACACTTGCGAACTGTTGATGTTACTTAACAGCATTAGGCTGCTTCTTCCAGATCACGTATTTACAAGGCAATTCAAATGGTAGTCTTATCGGCTATTTGAATTGTAAGATTATCTCTTGAAGAAAGCACGACTTTAATGAAGACCGATCTGTTGAAGTGGCGCAACTCATGGGATTGCATTTAATGATTATTTTAATTAATATTTGTTAAGGAGGCGTGATTCTCTAAGAGGCCGACTTCTTGATTAATAGAGTCACATCTCTTGGTTGAGGCCGACTTGCTATGGTGAAGAGTCACGTCTCCCCCATCCACTTTGTATATATTGCCATTCGTTGCTTTCCATTTTGATCAATTCATTCATTCAC
The DNA here is from genome assembly GCA_007258455.2 of Sequoia sempervirens. Taxonomy (NCBI): domain Eukaryota; kingdom Viridiplantae; phylum Streptophyta; class Pinopsida; order Cupressales; family Cupressaceae; genus Sequoia; species Sequoia sempervirens. The sequence goes on from VDFB02336074.1 coordinate 50,039, forward strand.
ATTCATTCCATTGTATTCAAGTGCGAAGACATTCAAGGTGCGAATTGTCTCTAAGTCAGATTGGCATTTGTGTAGAAGGCAGAAATCTTCATTAGCAGTTTACATCACATAGATGTTGTGATTATATCAGTTTGTGGTGCCTTATCTTTGGCCTTCATTGTAAAGGATTCGTCCTTGAGATTTAATATATATAAGAGATATATTGTTGCTGGGTTTTTCTCCCTCAGCAGGAGGGTTTTCCCAGGGTATCTGCTGTGTTATTGTGTCTGATTTTGAATTAATTTTTTGTGCATTAATCTGATCATTAAACTTAACATGGTATCAGAGTGGGTTTAAGAAAGGATCCGATCAGATCTGATTGGGTAGTCAAGTCTCTCTTTGAGCATGAGTCAAACCAATTTACTTTTAGCGCTATTCAATTTTGTTATCAGAATTGTCATCACAGGTGGACATTTCTTTTAGTCTAGAGAGCATTGTATTCCTCTTCATACTCACTACAAGGTGGGAAAATTTGGGTTAGCAACTGGGGAGATATCCTCCACGCCCTAATATCAGAGTCTTCTTGTGCTCTCACCACCCCTGCAGCTACCAGTGAAAAGCTCGAGTCTTGTGAAAAGTCTTTGTCAGCGTGAAGGAGTCATTCTGTAGAGAAGGCGCTACTATAAAAAGTGCCAAAATCGCTTACCAGTTAGGCGCATCATCACGGGAGTCCCCACCTTCTAACACCTGGGAAAACTGTATTATTCACAATGGAAGGCATTATTAAATTGTCGTTACTCCTTATACCAACCGCAACTTAAAGTCATTCGGAAGGAATCAAAACTGTTGTATTCAAATTCCCGATTTATATCCTACTTTGTGGGTGTTCTCATTTATGCACATTAATCGCTCCTGGAGATGCTATATGTGTGGAGTACTTGTTTTGTAACCAAAGGAAGAAGCTAACACAGGAGCCCTTGTGAAGATACTGTCATTGGATGCAGGATATAAGAATCGTGCAATCGTGAATACAATTACAGATGTTGGTTGTTGTCAAGCTCTGTCTATATTGTCAAGTCTCTTGAAATCTTCGCCCAGAAATATAAGAGCTCATTGTTGAATGCCGGAAGTTCCTTTCTAGGTCAGAAACATTGTACTGATGAGATTCGGGAACTCAATTGTTTGCCTGGGAAGTCGTTTTTTGTCCATGATCTTCCCCACCGTCGCCCAACATCTCTATCTGTTGAATTGCATCTGCTTTGGCGATGGAATATTCTTATTCTGAAGAACATTCTCAGGGAAGTTCTGAGAAAAATGAAATCTGTACTATGGTGGGAGCCGTCAGTTAGAGTCTGTGAAGTCATTCAGAATCGGTTCCCTGAAACGTCAACCTTACGAGGGTTCATTTGGGTATTGCTTGAAGCTCTATGTCAAACAACAGCTGAAGGAAAGTTGGCATGAGCTAGGCATGAATCGGTGACAACAATATTAAGCGGGCTTGAGTGATACGTGGAATACATAGTAATTCATCTCTCTTGTTATTAACCTTTGTGCAGATCTAAAGATGGTTTATTTGGGTATTGCTTGAAGCTCTATGTCAAACAACAGCTGAAGGAAAGTTGGCATGAGCTAGGCATGAATCGGTGACAACAATATTAAGCGGGCTTGAGTGATACGTGGAATACATAGTAATTCATCTCTCTTGCTATTAACCTTTGTGCAGATCTAAAGATGATTTATTTGGGCATTGCTTGAAGCTCTATGTCAAACAACAGCTGAAGGAAAGTTGGCATGAGCTAGGCATGAATCGGTGACAACAATATTAAGTGGGCTTGAGTGATACATGGAATACATAGTAATTCATCTCTCTTGCTATTAAACCTTTGTGCAGATCTAAAGATGGTTTATGTGCAACACTAAAGGATTATGATTTCATTGAGATAAGTATTTTTTTTTTGTTTATACCTTTGAAATCTAGGTTAAAACTTCAAGTTGCTAAGTTGTGCAATTTTGACATTGGTTATTTGAATTATGTGTGTAGTAAAGATCATGGTTTTTTTTTTTTTGAGTTGTGATCTTTTGAAGACACCTTTCATTCATTGTGATGTTCATGCTAATTATGAAGATCTCTGAGTGTGACTCTGAGATGAAAAGAGAATTGCATTTTCATTGTGATTGGATGATCACTTCTATAACATTCTCTTTAGACATGGACTATGATGGTGTCTTGAGAGGCCTGATTCTATGTTGTATATGTTGGCTGCATAATGCATCTAAGAAATCTGAGTTCAGCAGATTATCTTTTGTTGTGCTTAGCACCCTCAAGAGGAGTAAAAGATGGAAGAAAGAGCTATTTCAGAATTCAATAAAGATAAGTTATTTATCCCTTCATTCTGATATTTTGATATTTGCTACATGTTTCACTTATAGGTTGATTTTTTATTCATGTTTTTAATATTGTTCATAACACTCTTATGTGTTTATGCTATAACTTGTCATAGTAAACCTTGTATGATTCTAGCCTTGATATTTCTTTGGATAGTTATAAATTGTAAGTAATCTCTCTCTCAAATGCTTGCAGTTCACTGTTCTAGGAGCAAGAAGGTGACAAAAGATTGCTTAGTGATGAAAAGCTTGAGGCATCTTGTGAGGAAGTCATACCAACCAAAAAAATGGTCAAGCGTGAAGTCACCACTTGCAGCCATGGGACTGAGTTGGTGGCCAGAGGGAGTTCACTTCCAGAAGTCTTCTTTGCAATCTCCAAAGCAGGGATCAAGAGGGAGTTTTGTAACTCACTGAGGAGAAGTGAAGATTGTTGTATTGCAAGGCTAGGTGCTAAACCCTTAGAAGATCCCTTCGTCTACTAAGATCAGAATTGCTCAAGATTGTCTTCTAGATTTGTCATTGGTAGTCCCGCAAACCTATTCAAAATAGTGTGATATAGGATGAGGTTAAGGAGGACTATCCCAAACTCTCTATAGTACCAGAGGTGTGCACTGGAAAACATTTATCTAAGTCAAGTGTTGCAGGCAATCTTAGACGAAGAGGTCAAAAGGTTGATGCAAGTGTTCGAAGATTCAAAGGGAGCCTACTGAACCTGAAGAAGATGGTAATCTAGTTGATCTTGATTCTTTATGTTGATTTAATTCTTACTAAAGAAGATCATCTCATTATCAATGCAAGGGGGAGTTAGCTTCTGAATTTGAAATGAAGGATCTTGGTTACATTACTTCCTTGGTTTAGAAAGAATGACAGAGGCTTATTGTGTTCATTCTGAGTCAACGGAAGTACACTATTGACATTTTGAAGAGTTTTGGTATTATGGATTGCAAATCCATGTCTACCCCTATGGAGACCAACTTGCAGAAGCTGAAAGAGGCTACAGCTAGTTCAGACTTGGTGGATCCTACGATGTACAGGCAGTTGATTGGGTCCTTGATGTATCTAGTTAACACTAGACCAGATGTCTGTTATGCTATGAGTGCACTTAGTTAGTTCATGTGTAAACTGAGGCAGGTACATCTTGTTGCAGCGAAACATGTCTTGAGATACTTGCGTGGGATAGTTGGATATGGGCTAAGATATTCTTCAGGTGTGATCCTGGAGCTTCATGGTTATACAGATTCTGTTTTGGCAGATTGTGTTGTTGATCAGAAGAGCACCTCTGAATGTTATTTCAGTTTGGAGTCTACGATGATCTCCTGGTGCAACAGGAAGCAGTCATCTATGGCATTGAGTACAACAGAGGCAGAGTATATTGCAACTTGTATTGCAGCTCGGGAAGCAATGTGGCTTCGTAAGCTCCTTGGAGGATTGTTCAAACAATCAATGGAGCCTACTATCATTCATTGTGATAACCAAAGTTGCGTGAAGCTTTCTGTCAATCCTGTGTTTCATAACAGAACCAAGCATGTTGAGATCAAGTATCACTATATTAGAGATATGGTACTGCGGAAGGCTATACAATTAAGGTATATCAGCATTGATGAGCAGACAGTAGACATTCTCACCAAGCCTCTCTCCAGAATCAAATTTGTGTACTTTCGAGATAAGCTTGGTATGGTGGAGAATCCAGCCTTAACTGAGAAAGAGTCTCAGCATCAATGAACCTGTTTAATGAGTTCTTCTCTGTGAGAGAAGTTCGAGGTGAAATCCCTTGTTAATGCATTTATCTTTGAGATTTGAGGTGAAAGCCCTTGTTTCCACCCTCTGAGAGAGTCATGGTGGATGTCATGTGTGTGACTCCATGACAACATCACATGAGAGAATCCGTGATGATTTTTGTACTTGTGTTTCACCCTCTGGGAGAACCATGGTGAAAAGTCATGTTGAGGTGACATCACACAAGTGATGAACACTTGTACATACCATATATGGTTGTAGCCAGTATGGTTGGTATCATGTTGAGGTGATATCTAATATCACGATGAGGTGATATTCTTCTTTCCACATTTGGTTGTAGCCATTGTGGTAGACATGTAGAAACCCTTGTTTCCCCCAAATCTCCGTTTCTGACTGTTTTTAGGTTTTTCTGATGGTTTTTGGTTTTTTGCAATTTTTTGTGTTTTCAAGGCAATAAATGAAAGGGTACGGCTCTTCTTGAAAATAATAATAAATGATATAAAAATGATAGATCCTCAATATGCATAGAAATTACAAGCTAGAATAATGGCGTTGCTTTTATTTGATCAACTAGCAACAATACAAGAAGTTCTGGAAGCATGCATGAAAGAATAACAAATTTTATTATGTAAAAACCTGGTAATCAGCTTGCTGGTAATCTGATACAGAAGGTACGGCTGATGCAATAAATGTTTTCTCCTCTCTGCAACTGTCTCAGATGGTTCTCAGGATCCCAGCGCCCTCACAAGTAAAGACTGGCAACTCTGGAGACAGGCGTTTTTCCTCAAGAACAAGCACGCCTTTGTGAAAAGTACGGCCCAGGTACAGTCAAGGTACGGACTGCTGACAGCAGCAAATAGATTTGTACGGCCTTCCTCTGGTGTCTCTAAATGATGAGAATAAGTGCGCCCAGGTTATTAGATGCCTTCTGAAAGATAGAAATATGCTGAAGCTCTGGAAAGAGATTAACTCTGAAGATCAATACACTTTTCCCAATGATGGTACGGTTGCACTGTACAAAAATGTACGGCCAGATCAGAACAGCAATTAATGTTTATACGGTTTCCTTTAATCAATGTCTGGACCTCTGAATAAGGTGCGCCCTGATTGATGGATGTTTTCTGGACAAAATAAAACTTCTCTGTAAACCCTGAATGAAATATTCTCTGTTGAAACTCTGTAATTTCTTCTGGATGAAGAAATCCCTCTGCCTGGCAATAAATCGGATGTTATTTCACATCCTCTGAATCGCTCCCACTGGAGATGGCTCGTTCTCCAATGTATCGAAACGAAACCCTAAGGCTTCCGTTCTCTGACGAAGTCTTGATCAAATTTTGATTCTCTAATGTCATAATGGCTCAGAAACCAAGGCAAAACCCTTATTAAGCTGAAAAGTGCGATTTCCTTATGAATAGGGTTTTAATTAAATATTCACATTTTAATCTTTTAATAATTCCATAGTCTCTGTGAAATATTTAATAATAATCATTAATTACGAAACTGGCCCCTTCTGATGATGGGCGCACCCCTCAAGGCAGATAACTTAAGTTATAATTTAATATTATAACTTTACATTATAATCGTCAAATAATTAATATTTAATTAATATAATTAAATATTAATATCTTCCTCGTTACACGTCTGATAACTGTTCCGTCTGATGCTGACGAACTCTGAAATGAATCCGGACGCTGCCAATCTCATACTGCTAAAAATAGCAGGGGTCCCACACTGCCTGCCAGGAACTGCTAAAAATAGCAATTCTGCAAAATGTCTCCGAATGAGCCCGAACGAAAGCCAATTGATCAAAACTGCCAATCTGACGCTAAGCCAAGCGCCGAAACGACCCTCTAACCACTCAGTCAGCCTACGAGGGTCTCATGATAGGCCAATCTCACGATCACTGATGCTCGCCAAAAACGGGGACATGACAAGACATCACGTTGAGGTGATATGTCTTTTGCAGATGGAAGAATCATCCCTAGCTGAGAGGGAGTGTTGATGTTACTTAGTAGCGTCAAGCTGCTTCTTCTAAATCACGTATTTACAAGGCAATTCAAATGGTAGCCTTATCGGCTATTTGAATTGTAAGATTATCTCTTGAAGAAAGAACGACTTTAATGAAGACCGATATGTTGAAGTGGCGCAACTCATGGGATTGCATTTAATGATTATTTTAATTAATATTTGCTAAGGAGGCATGATTCTCTAAGAGGTCGACCTCTTGATTAATAGAGTCACATCTCTTGGTTGAGGCCGACTTGCTATGTGAAGAGTCACGTCTCCCCCATCCACTTTGTATAAATTGCCATTCGTTGCTTTTCATTTTGATCAATTCATTCATTCACATTCATTCCATTGTATTCAAGTGCGAAGACATTCAAGGTGCGAATTGTCTCCAAGTCAGATCGGCATTTGTGTAGAAGGCAGAAATCTTCATTAGCAATTTAAATCACATAAATGTTGTGAGAAAGTAGATCTAAGTGTATTTTAGACCTTATTCATTCTAATTTATGTGGACCTATGTTTGCTCCTTCTTTGAGTGGTTTCTTGTATTATGCTCTTTTTATTGATGGCCACTCTAGAAAGACTTGGATTTATTTTTTGAAAACTAAAGAGTCTAAGGAAGTGTTAGAAAGATTCAAGGAGTTCAAAGCTCAGTTAGAGAATCTTTCTAGTAAAAGAATCAAAGTCCTCAAATCTGATAATGGAGAATACACCTCTGGCAGCTTTCAGAATTTTTGTGTTGATATTGGGATTAAGAGGGAGTTCTATGTTCCTTATAATCCTCAACAAAATGGTGTTGCAGAAAGAAAGAACAGAACGATCATGGAAGCAGCAAAAGCCATGATCCATGACCAAGATCTGCAAAGCTTCTTATAGGCAGAAGATTCTAGGACTGCAGTATATGTTCAAAATAGAAGTCCTCACAAAATCTTGGAGAATATGACTCCTGAAGAAGCCTTTACAAGAAAGAAGCCAAAGGTTAGTCATTTAAGGATCTTTGGATGTCCTGTCTATGTTCATGTTCCAGAGGAAAAGAGAACAAAGTTGGAGCCTTCTGGCAAGAAGGGAATATTTGTGGGCTACAGTGAGACATCAAAAGCCTATAGGATATACATTCCAAGGCAGAAATTGATTGAGATCAGTAGGGATGTCACATTCGAGGAAGATGTTGCATTCAAAAGTTCCAAGGGAACTCATGTGGAGATTGACAATGAAGAGTCTCCTTAGGATATGGAAGTTGACCATACTCCTAAGATTCAGAGGGAGACTTCAAAACCGAAGGAAGACATTGATCCTGTTGAACCCTTGGAACCTACTAATGGGCCTACTGACATTGTAATTGGGAGAAAAAGACCTCTGTGGGCTAGACAAACTATGCAAGAGGCTGAAAGGTTCGCAGCTCCTAGAGGTACATTCAGAGAAAGTAAAAGGCCATAGAAGTTCTCCAGTTATGTTGCCTTAATGAGTCAGATTATTGAGTCTGAGCCTTCCAGTGTTGAGGAAGCGTCTAGTCAACAGGTTTGGAGAGATGCTATGTCAGAGGAGTACCAATCAATTCTCAAGAATGATGTATGGGACATTGTTCTTAGACCCGAAGACAAATCTGCAGTATCTTCAAAATGGCTCTTCAAGATCAAGCATGCAGCTGATGGGAGCATTGAGAAGTACAAAGCAAGATTCGTGGCTCGTGGGTTTTCACAGAAAGAGGGAGTTGATTATGAAGAAACATTTGCTCCTGTTGCTCGCTATACTTTTGTCAGAACCATCATTGCCATTACTGCATCTAAAGGATGGAAGATTCATCAAATGGATGTGAAGACAACTTTTCAAAATGGTGTGATCGAGGAGGAAGTTTATATCGAGCAACCTAATGGTTTCGAGGTACATGGGAAGGAGTCTCATGTTTGCAGGCTAAAGAAGGCCTTGTATGGTCTTAAGCAAGCTCCTTGTGCATGGTACAAAAGGATTGATCGTTACTCTAATATTTACTTCAAAGTAATTAATGGTGAAGCATGGATTTTGGTTTTGTATGTTGATGATTTGATATTTACTAGAGAAAAGCACCTAATCATCAAATGTAAGAAGGAGTTGGCCTTTGAGTTTGAGATGAACGACCTTGGGCCCATGCATTACTTCCTTGGCTTAGAAGTTTGGCAAAAGCTAGATGAGATGATTCTAAGTCAAGGGAAGTACACCATTGATATACTTAAGAGGTTTGGTATGATGAATTGCAAATCCATGTCTACACCTATGGAGACCAACTTGCATAAGTTGAAAGAGGCTGCAACTAGTTCAGACTTGGTGGATCCTACGTTGTACAGACAGTTGATTGGGTCCTTGATGTATCCAATTAACACCAGACCAGACATCTATTATGCTGTGAGTGCACTTAGTCAGTTCATGTGTGAACCGAGATAGATACATCTTGTTGCAGCAAAGCATATCCTGAGATACTTGCATGGCACAGTTGGATATGGATTGAGATATTCTTCAAGTGTGGATCTAAAGTTGCATGGTTATACTGATTTTGATTGGGCAGGGTGTCATTGATTGGAAGAGCACCTCTGGATGTTGCTTCAATTTGGGATCTACTATGATATCCAGGTGCAGCAGGAAGCAGTCACCTATGGCATTGAGTACAGCAGAGGCAGAGTATATTGCAGCTTGTATGGCAGCTCGAGAAGCAGTGTGGCTTCGTAAGCTCCTTGCAGGATTGTTTGGACAATCAATGGAGCCTACTATCATTCATTGTAATAACCAGAGTTGTGTGAAGCTTTTTGTTAATCATGTGTTTCATGATAGAACCAAGCATGTTGAGATCAAATACCACTATATCAGAGATATGGTATTGAGGAAGGCTATACAGTTGAAGTATATCAGCACTAATGAGTAGACGGCAGACATTCTGACATTCTCACCAAGCCTCTCTCCAGAATAAAGTTTGTGTACTTTCAAGATAAGCTTGGTATGGTGAAGAATTCAGCCTTAACTGAGAAAGAGTCTCAGTATCAGTGATCCTTTGTAATGAGTTCTTCTCTGTGAGAGAAGTTCGAGGTGAAATCCCTTGGTAACGAGTTCTTCTCTGTGAGAGAAGTTCAAGGTGAAATCCCTTGATTAATGAGTTCTTCTCTGTAAGAGAAGCTCGAGGTGAAATCCCTTGATTCCACCCTCTAGGAGAGCCATGGTGGATGTCATGTGTGTGACTCCATGACAGCATCATGTGAGAGAGTCCGTGATGATTTTTTTCTACTTGTGTTTTCACCCTCTAGGAGAGCCATGGTGAAAGTCATGTTGAGGTGATATCACGCAAGTGATGAACACTTGTACATACCATACATGCTTGTAACCATTATGGTTGATATCATGTTGAGGTGATATCTGATATCACGATGAGGTGATATTCTTCTTTTTTTTTTTCACTTATGGTTGTAGCCATAGTGGTAGACATCAAGATGAGGTGATATGTCTTGTGCAGCTAGAAGTATCATCCCTAACTGAGAGGGAGTGTTGATGTTACTAGCAGCGTCAAGCTACTTCTTCCAGATCAGCGATTGGAGGTAATTCAAATGTAGCCTAACAGCTATTTGAATTATATATTTATAATCAATCTTGGCCAACATGAGATGCATGAAGAGATACGTCTTTGACTAAATAATATTTAAATGAAGAGGCACGGTTTATAACTATATTTAGTTATAGAAGAGGCACGGATTAAATGAAGAGATGTAATTTTGTTGAGGCCAACCTCATGCTCCTTGAGACGCAATTTAATGAAGGGTCGCATTCTTTCATGTAGATAGACTTACTTGTGAAGAGTCACGTCCTCCACTCACTTGTACTTATATTCAATGCATCTCATTGTTTCAATATTCATTCATACACACTTTGATCCATTCCATACTCATTTATCATAAGTGTGAGTTCTCTCAAGGCAGTTTGAGTTCATCATCAAAAGGAAATTGATATAGTTATTGGCTGAGATTATCACTGTCCTTGCATCAGTTTGTGGTGCCTCTTATTGACCTTCATATCGGCCCTTGTAAAGGAGACAATTGTGTTGACATTTCAATATATAAGTGATATATTGTTGCTGGATTTTTCTCCCTCAAGTGGAGGGTTTTCCTAGGGTATCTGTTGTGTCATTGTGCTATTTTTGAATTAAATTTTTGTACTATTAATCTGATCATAAAACTAACATATCTGAGTTGGTGCAAGAACTAATTATGCTAATGAGGGATCCTGACACTAAAAAGACATACTCAAGGATTGTTGCAAAATCTAAACGTTTGGTTGGAGAAGTTGCCTTGACATATGAGGAGTGTGTGACAGAGCCCCAGAGCGATCCCTTAAACTTACATGAAACTATTGATAATGAGGATTGGTTTGACAAAAAGGACAAAACAGCAATCTTGAAAACTAATTCGGATTCATCCAGGGCTGGTTCTAAGACTAATGACTTTACAAAAGATTCTAGTAGAGCTGATGTGTATTGTGAGTCCACTAATACACCTTCAGAAGAAAAGCATGTTGAGGGTGATTATGATGGTATCTTCAAATCAGCAAATGATGATGATTCCCTATCTCATTCCAGTAATGATGATTTAGGTGGTTTTCAGATTGGCTTCCAAGCCAAGCCTATGAAGAGGGATGCTTATGATGATTGCAACACCTGTGAGTTGGAGAGTGCTTTTTTCAGAGAGACAACCACTCTTCAAGAGCATGATGAACAACTTTTCTTTGAGAAAAGCAATCAGCCCTTTGGCATACAAGACCCAGGTGTGTTAGCACCTAAATATGATGAGGATCCTACATGGCATGAATCTTCTCTTGATTTTGATGGTGTGTCAAATCTTAGAGCACAATGTTAGCCATGAGGATGCTATTGAAGAAGCTAACAATAGGAAGTTTGATGACTATTTTGAACAACAATCTGATTTATTAATGCATGGTGTTGCTTATAAGAAAAGGCTTAGTGAACTTGTTGAGTTTGATCCTCATCCTAACGTTGAGCATTCTCGTCAAAATGGTGAGGAAGGACAAGAGTTTTGGAACATCTATGAAGACATTGATGAGAAGAATGGAAGTTCTGATTTTGGCATGCAACCTAACAGCAATTCACCATCCTTGCATGCTCATGATTGGAGAAATCAGTCCTTTGTGTCTATTGAAGATGAAATGCAAGCTCTATCCAGATCTGATAGCACACACCGTTTACTTGAAGAACTCTACTAGAAGGCTCAAATTGTCGAGAGATAGGAAGGAGTTAGTAATGAAGTCACTCTCCCAAATCTGCAACTTATCAAAGACTCTTTGGAAACAATGAAATCAAAGTACTTACACCTGATTAGAGATCAAGACTATGCCCTCGAATTTCCAAAGAAGGCTATGAGTGCATTCAAAGAAGAAGAGAGAGAGGTTGGTGAGCTCACTCTTGAGCTTGATTCAACAAAGGACATATTAGAAAATACTCATATGGCACTAATGAAGGTGGAAGGTCAAATAGCTGGTACAAAAAGATTTAGGAAACAAGAGAATGAACAAAGAGCTAAGGAAATCAAGCAAGTAATTGATGAGCTTGATAGCCTTCAAGAGGAGTTTGACTTAGAGGGTTTCCTAAAGAAGTTAGGTAAGGGAAGTTTGGATCAGCAGCAGGAGTGGGCTGAATTCAGGAATGAAGCTAATCTTCAATTTGCTGATAACCCCTTATTTGAGACAGGTGTTGATGTGACAATGGATAATCCACTTTTTGAGTTAAATGATGGAACAACTCTGGGTTGTAGCATTACACTGGATGAAAACAACAAGGTATGGGATCCAAAAGAAGCCTCAAGAATTGCATTGGAGTGTGGTTTTCAGCTTGGTGTTGATCTAAGTTCACATTATGAGGTGGTTGGTTGCCCTCCTAGAAGGCCACCGGATATGATATGTGCAAATGGGGAGAAAGATAAAGTTTTTGCATGGGAAGTGTTTGGTCCTTGTGACTCCAACATCTTTGACACTAAAAGGTATCAAAATGTAGTTTTGTAGCTGCTGGAAATTTCATTACAGCAGCAAGGAAAGGAGGTTTCAGGCTAGTTACTTATGAAGATCTGAAGAAAAAGGAACCTAAACAAGACATCTACATGTTTGACAATCCAAACTTTGGATTGAGTGATGCTTTTACACTAATCCTTTTTTGGGGTTGGGTTTGAAGGCAGCAATTGTTCCATAACCCATTGATGTTGATGCTTTCATGGATGGAATACAAGAGCATACCCAAGAAGTCACAAACTTCCTTGGTGAGCAAGATGTTATGAATGGTACTTGTAGTTGTGACATGTACCTTTCTAGGTGTGCTGGAGATCATTCTTGGTTGGGTATCCATGCTTGGGATCCTCAACAAGGCTTGATGGAGCTTTTTGAGAATGGTAGAAAAGATCCTTGGAGGGATAAGGATTAGAATTTTAGAAATGATAATGTTGTTCCTTCTCTCACCAGCCATTTTGTGATTCCAATTGTTCATCTAGAAATGGATTGGAGAGAGATTTTAAGTAAGGATTGGAGCATTGAACAAATGCTTACTCTTTGAAGTGTTCCTTGGCGAAGAATGGGTCAGATTTTTAGACTTGAGCTTGTTGTTTGGTTGCAGACCAGCCACCTTACATTTGGAGTTGTTCTCATTCAAGAAAGTTGGCACATTATTTCTTGTCAAGAAACTAAAAGGGTTCAGTTGGAGATTGCCTTGAAGTGTTTTTCTACGACTTTTGAGTTGTTTTGGTGCAACACAATGCTCATCTCCCATGCTTATACTTTGGACTTCCATTGGTACTGTTGTTTGTTGATGTTATAGCTACGGGTTTCATCCTTCACCCAATTTAATTGATGATCAAATAAATAAAGATGTGGCTCCTTATTTATTTGAGTATGTCCCAAATGAAGCGGCGCCCATATTAAATTTGTAATTTATATTTTATTTATGATGGCTGACTTTAATTAAATGATCGCCACCTTTTGTAAAAGTCATATCACTTTGTAAGAGGCTGACTTCTTGTGAAAGGACGTTTTATTTGGGAGAAGACATATCAACTTGTATATATAGGTGGCGCTGCTCTCTCTTATATCATTCATTCATCCATTCATTATCAAGAGTCAAGTGCACATAATTCTGGAAGGAGTTCGATATCACAGCAGATCGCTATATTGTTTTTCAAGAAGTTCGATATTCTTCACTTAATTGTGGATTTGCATCAAGTGTGGTGTTGTTATCTCTACATCAGATCAGCCTTGTGATTGGCCTCATTGTAAAGCATATTGTTGCTATTTCATTCAATATATAGGTGATATATTGTTGTTGGGTTTTTCTCCCTCAAGGAGGGTTTTCCCAAGGTATATGCTATGTTCTATTGTTTGAATTGTTATATTTCTGCTTAATTTAAATCTGGTCATAAAACTAACATGGTATCAAAGCAAGTATAAGCAAGATTGTGATCAGATTTGTTTAAGCAGCAAAATCTTCATCTCTTCTTCTCATCTAAAGGGAGTCTATCTTAGCTTTGAAAATGGTGAATGGACTCATGGTTGAATATAGACTTGATGGTGCATCTAACTTCATCTCTTGGAAGTTTAGAGTTCTTAACACATTGGAAGAAAATGATATTCTCAAGTTCGTGGAGAGCGAGGTGCCCGAACCTTCTAATGAAACTAATAAAACACAATGGGGGAAGAATGGCAAAAAGGCCAAGAAGATATTGATTGATTCCATGAAGAATCACCTTGTGCCTATTATCTCCAAGTTGAAGACAGCTAGAGAGATGTTCAAGACTTTGGAGGGATTGTATGAGATCAATAACACCAGCAGAGCTCTTGCTTTGAGGCAACAACTACATCACATCAAGATGGCAAAAGGAGATTCAATCATCTCCTTCTTTATGAAGATTACTGAGTTGAAGGATCAACTATATGCCCTTGGAGATATAGTTGAAGATAGAGACTTAGTCATGTTAGTACTGAATGGTCTTCCTCAATCTTGGGAGCCCTTTATCCAAGGTATCAATGGAAGATCTAAATTACCAACATTTGATCATCTTAGAGCAGACTGCATTCAAGAGGAATCCAGGTTGGCAGCAAGAGGTAATGATCGAAGCTCTCACAATGAAGACAATCATGTTCTTGCTGCTCAAACTTCAAGAAGGAAGGGAAGAGAAGGAAGAAAAGGAAATTTCAAAAGGAATAGAGACAAGAAATCAGATTCTGCTCCTGAATCAAAGAAGAAGAAGGATCTCTCTCATATTCAATGCTTTAGATGTGACAAGTATGGTCACTATGCTAGAGATTGTGCAACAAGACCAAAGCAACATGCTTCTACTGTGGATGTTGATGATGTCTCTCCTCAGAAGGAATCAAGAGACAACTCACGAGGATTTCTATTCATCTCTGCCCTATCAAGCAATGTTCCAACCGATAGTAGCACATGGTTGATTGATAGTGGCACTTCTCGACACATCACAGGATATAGAGAGCATCTTTCAGAATTGGTAGAAAGAGAAATCAACATCCAAGTGATAATCGGAGATGATGCTTGCTATTCAGTGAAAGGTGTTGGTGCCACCTCTCTTCACCTAGATTCTAGCATCCCTCTTCATCTGAGTGATGTCTTGTTCGTACCAAGTATCAAGGGGAACCTTGTATCAACCTCAGCTTTGGAGGACAAAGGATATCAAAGCAGTCCGAGTGATTGGGGTCCGTCAAGAGAGTCTATATAGACTTTCCATTCGTCCAATTCAAGCATTGTTGCATGATTCCACCAATTCAAGTGAGCTCTAGCATAGGAGGCTTGCTCACCTTCATTTCAAAGCTCTTCCATCCATGGAGAAGATGGTTACTGGCCTTCCAAAACTCAGTCAGGAGCATGATGGCACTTGCAAAGGATGTGCAATAGGTAAGAATACTAAGAGTCCTTTTCATAGTAGAGAAAGTAGATCAAAAGGTATTCTAGATCTTGTTCATTTTGATTTGTGTGGTCCAATGTCTATGGCATCCTTGAGTGTTTTTTTGGTATTATGTGATTTTCATTGATAACTATTGTAGAAAGACTTGGATTTACTTTTTGAAGTCTAAGGAGTCTGAAGAAGTACTTGAGAAATTCAAAGAACTTAAGGCTCAAGTTGAAAATATGTCCAGAAAGAGGATCAAGGTTCTTAGATCTAATACACTTAGGGAGGCTTCCGTAATTTTTGTATTGAGGCAAGAATCAAGAGGGAGTTTTGTGTTCCATATAATCCTCATCAAAACGGAGTTGCAAAAAGGAAGAATAGATCCATAGTTGAGGCAGCCAAAGCTATGATCCATGATCAAGACTTAAAAACCTTCCTTTGGGCAGAAGCATCCAGAACTATAGTGTATGTTCAGAATTGAAGCCCTCATCGAATATTGGAAAATATGACTCCTAAAGAAGCCTTCACAGGTGTGAAACCTGAGGTTACTCATTTGAGAATATTTGGTTGTCCTATTTATATTCATGTGCCTAAAGATAAGAGATCTAAGTTAGAAACATCTGGCAAGAAAGGAATATTTGTGGGTTACAGTGAATCTTCAAAGGCCTACAAGATTTACATTCCAGGGCAGAAACAGATTGAGATCAGCAAGGATGTCTCTTTTGAAGAAGATGTTGCATTCAAAAGATCTAAAGGGTCATACATGGAAATAGATAATGAAGATCAGGAGACTCCTTAGGATATGGACGTTGATCATACCCCTGAGATTTAGAGGGAGTCTACTAAACCAGAAGAGGCTAGTGATCCAATTGATCCCATAGAACCTACTGATGGTCCAAGAGATATTGCTATAGGTCGAAAGAGACCTCTATGGGCTAGACAGACTATGCAAGATGCAGAAAAGTATGCAGCCCCTAGAGGCACATTTAGAGAAAGCAAAAGACCACAGAAGTTTCCAGGCTATGTAGCATTGATGAGTCATATCATTGAGTCTGAGCCTTCTAGTGTTGAGGAAGCATCAAGTCAACAAGTATGGAGAGATGCTATGGCTGAAGAATATCAATCTATTATCAAGAATGATGTTTGAGATATTGTACCAAGACCTAAAGGGAAATCAGTTGTATCCTCTAAATGGCTTTTCAAGATCAAGCATGCAGCTGATGTGAGTATTGAGAAGTACAAAGCAAGATTTGTGGCTAGAGGATTCTCTCAGAAAGAGGGAATAGATTATGAGGAAACATTTGCTCCGGTTGCTCGTTATACATCCATCAAGACTGTTATTGCTATTGCACCAGCTAAGGGATGGAAGCTACACCAAATGGACATAAAGATAGCATTTCTTAATGGTGTAATTGAAGAGGAAGTGTACATTGAACAACCAGATGGGTTTGTGATTCATGGAAAGGAATCCCATGTATGTAAATTGAAGAAGGCATTGTATGGCCTTAAACAGGCACCCCGTGCTTGGTATGAGAGGATTGATCAATACTTGATGAGCTTGGGCTTCTCCAAGAATGATGCAGATTCAAATCTATACTTCAAGGTAGTTAATGGTGAGGCTTTAATATTGGTTCTTTATGTTGATGATTTGTTTCTTAATGGAGCAGAATATCTCATTGTCAAATGCAAGGAGTTAGCTTCTGAGTTTGGGATGAAGGATCTAGGCTGTATGCATTACTTTCTAGGATTGGAAATGAGATTATTCTAAATCAAAGGAAATATACTATAGACATCTTGAAGAGATTTGGGATGATGGATTGCATATCTATGTCTACACTGATGGAAACAAATTTGAAGAAGTTGAGTGAGTTTGTAGCTAGTTCAGATCTGGTAGATCCTACCATGTACAGGCAATTGATTGGATCACTGATGTATCTAGTCAATACTAGACCACACATTTTCTATGTAGTGAGTGCCCTAAGTCGGTGCATGTGTGAACCAAGGTAAATTCATCTAGTTGCAGCTAAGCATATCTTTAGATACTTGTGTGGCACAGTTGGATATGGCTTGAGATATTCTTCCAATGTAGATCTAAAGTTACAAGGCTTTTATGATTTTGATTGGGCCGGGAGTGTAACTGACAAGAAGAGCACCTCTGGATGTTGCTTTAGCTTGGGGTCTGCCATGATTTTTTGGTGTAGCAAGAAGCAGTCCTCAGTGGCACTAAGCACTGCAGAGGCCGAATATATTGCAGCATGTGTAGCAACTCGAGAAGCAGTGTGGCTTCGAAAGCTCCTTGCAGGATTGTTTGGACAATCATTGGAGCCGACTGTTATTCATTGTGACAATCAAAGCTGTGTGAAGCTATCTGTCAATCCAGTGTTCCATGATAGAACAAAACATGTAGAGATCAAATACCGTTACATCAGAGATATGGTACTGAGGAAAGCTATTCAACTGAGGTATATTTGCACTGATGAACAGACGGCTAATATTCTCAGCAAGCCTCACTCCAAAGTAAAGTTTGTACACTTTCAAGACAAGCTTGGAGTTGTGGAGAATGAAGCCCTTGCTGAGAGGGAGAATTAGCATCAGTGATCCTTATTATCTGCTATAATGCATTTTTCTCTGAGATGAAGAAATTTGAGGTGAAAGCCCTTGTCCATCTCTGAGATGGAGATGTGGTTCTTTCCACCCTCTGGGAGTAGCCATGTTGGATGTCATGTTGAGAGACTCCATGACAACATCACGTTGAGAGACTCTGTGATGAATTCCTTGTACTTGTGTTTTTCCACTCATGGGAGTAGCCATAGTGGACATCATGTTGAGAGACTCCATGATGACATCGCGTTGAGTGACTCCATGATGGGCACTTGTGCACATGTTCTTTCCATACATGGGTGTAGCCATGATGGACGTCATGTTGAGTGACTCCATGATGATATCACATTGAGTGACTCTGTGATGAACTCTTTTCCACAAATGGGTGTAGCCATTGTGGGTGTCATGTTGAGAGACTCCATGAAATGGATCCTTAGAAGGATTCCTCCCTAGCTAAGAGGGAGTGTTGATGTTATAGCTACGGGTTTCATCCTTCACCTGATTTAATTGATGATCAAATAAATAAAGCCGTGGCTCCTTATTTATTTGAGTGCATCGCAAGTGAAGCAGCCATATTAAATTTGTAATTTATATTTTATTTATGATGGCCAACTTTAATTAAATGATCGCCACCTTTTGTAAAAGTCATATCACTTTGTAAGAGGCCGACTTCTTGTGAAAGGACACCTTGTTTGGGAGAAGACATTGTTGGAAATGTTGTCATTGATGTCAAAGTAAAAGGATGGAGTTATTGATGTCAAGCAGATGCATGACTGAAGCTAACATATTCTTGTGCATGGATTATCTTCTTAAGAGCCAAAAGGTTTATATGTCGAAGATATTTGTAGAGGTTGAAAACGTGATTTGTATTGCTGAGATTTGTAGAGGTTCTTTCATATTAGATAGCCTCGGACAAAGCTTGAGAGGCCAATTTTCTTAATCACAACAATCATATCAACGAAGAAACCAGAACAAGAAATAAGAATCTCTATGCAGCGATTATAGAGCAGCAATTATTTTACTAAATAAATACAGCAATCTGGAGAGATCATTAAAAAGAAATATAAGATAGAAAAACAACAACAGAGAAGTCAAAATCAGAAAATGACAAGGACCAGAAAATTACGAAAATCAGAAAAAGACAAAAGAAATGTCAGCAAACAAAATTGTCCAGATTATCAATAGAAGGTGCCACGTAACTCTTAAACTAGCAATTGAATAAAGATTATAATAAAAAAAGAAGAGGCTTGCGATTCAGCAAAGAAATACGATTAGTGAAAAAGCATGTGAGACAAAAGCTGGCATATGAGACAAAAGCTGGCATATAAGACAAAAAAAATATAGCATATAAGACAAAATTAAAGATAGCGATTCCTTTTGTTTAAAAGGCAGAGATTAATTATGAACAAGACAAAATTTTATGAGAGCAACGATTAAGATAAAGAGAAACGATTTAACAAAAGGTCAACTTAATCTGAAGAAACACGTCTTTACTTTGAATTAATTTCTGATGAGACATGTTCTTTCGGTTTAATGTTGAAGAGGTGTGATTATGTGAAGAGTGATTTCCTTTCCAAAAGGATATATCAATTCAAAAGGGTCGCCTCTCTTGAAGAACATACAAAAGCTTAGTGAATGGCTGTGTAAAAATTAAAAAAAAAAAAGTGTGTAGTGGATTTTATTGAAGATTATACGTAATAAAGAAAGAGAGAAAAATCATGTGTGGTGTGTATGGGATAAAAACGCTTCATCTTTGAGTTGTAAGAAAGTGTAAATGTGTGTGTACGTGTGAAGATTATATCATCAAGAAACAAGCAAACGTGGTGGATGGTGGCATGGATTTTATTGATTATTATTTATAATAAAGAAAGAGAATGATCTAAATCTGTGTGTGCATAAAATGAAAATCATTTGAAGATTGAAGTAAATGTTGTGTGGAATAATCAATACATCTTAAAGCATAAATACTGTGAGTATTGCGTGTAAAATTAATGCTTTCAGGAGTAGAAAAAGCTGAGTATTGTGTTGAATAATTGTCTTATTCTTAAATCACAATTGGGAGTAAAATAAGTAATATAAGAAGATTTGAGAAACAAATTTTTGAGACTTGAAGAATATACAAGGGCAGAGAAAATCAGTTCTATACAGTTCTAAAAAAGTAAAAATTGCAGATTCAAAGAGGAGTCTTGGAAGGCAGATTTATAAAGAATTCTTCATAGCAGATCAAGAGATTTAGAAAGGAGTATATGTGCAAATTCTTGCAAAGTATATGCTGGTTTAAAGAGAAGATCTATAAGAGTATTGTGAAGCTTAGTTTAGATCACATTTGAAGAAAGAAATTGTGCAGATTTTGGGTCAGATTTGAAAGATAAGTTCTTGAGCAGAATTGTCCATCATTCATTGGAGAAGCATCATTAAAGGTGGAACACTATTCATTCAAATTATAATCTTTGCTAGGTTGGTGCTTGGCAGGTAGGGGTTGGTACTCCTTGTAGGTTGGTGCCTACTAAATCAGCTTTAGGGGTTGGTACTCCTTGTAGGTTGGTGTCTACTAAATCAGCATTAGGGGTTGAGGCTCCTTGTAGGTTGGTGCCTACTTGTTGTGACCTTTTCACACATCACCCCATCGCCAATGGGGACCCCCAGTTGCCTGCTAGTTTTTAGGGTTTTGTCTCCTTGCAACGGTTACGTGAGATCACCTTGTTAAGAGTTTCAAGTCAGTTTGCCGAGAGTTATCCGAGCCAAGTCAGTAATTCATGCTTGAATCAGTGCGTAGACGTCATGGAAGCGCTCAGAAGGCCCATGAAACGAAGATCGCCTGTGAATTCGGCTAATTTTGAGACTTCCTACTTTTTAGGAAATTTGCTTTTTTGATTTTTCATTTTCGGCATTTTTGGACCAAACAAGGTTCCCTATTTTTTTAGGGTTTGCTTTTTCTATTTTTAGAAAGTTTCTATTTTTAGAAAATTTCTATTTTTGGAAAGTTTCTATATTTAGAAAGGTCTCGAATTCCAAAAATGCACTCAGAAGTTCAAAAAACTTGATAGAACTCTCAGAAAATCAAAGAGAAAATTTGAAAAATTATTGAAAAAAATCTGGAAAAACAAAGTGAAAAGCATGAGAAAATCAGTCAAAAGCATGAAAAATCAGGTCAGATTCTGTCAAAACCAGTTCAAGATCAATCAGATCTGAGGTTGAAATCACAGAAAATCAACTCAAAAAGATGAGATTCATGAAATAAATGGCTAAGTCTGAAATTCGCCATGAGAAAGGTCCTTGAAATGAGGGACGGAAGAAGGTATGAAGGTCTGGAAGCTGATGAAGTCCGCCCAGCACTAAGGAAAAATGGCAAAAGACATGGAAAGTCCGCCTTGCACTTGTCCTGAGACCCTCCAAAGTCTGCCATCTTGAAGGAAGCACATCCAAGGACTCTCTAAAGTCCGCCTTGCACATCCTAACCTCCTCCAAGGTCCGCCCAACAGCAAAGAGGAACATCCTAATCTCCTCTAAAGTCCGCCCATGCATGTCCAAGCATCCTATAAAGTCTGCCATCCACTTTAAAGAGATGATGCCAAAGGGTTCCAAAGTCCGCCATTTACTTGGAGGGAGGTGCCAAAAAGTTTTGAAGTCTGCCCTCAACATCCTAGCACCATCCAAAGTCCGCCATCCACTCAAGATGATGCCAAAGGGTTCTAAAGTCCGCCCAACATCAAAGGAGAAAGTGCCAAAAGCTTGGAAAGTCCGCCTAGGCACATGGGAGAAGAGAAAAAATCAAAGTTTTCACTAAGTGTTTGGTGCCTAGAAGAGGAAAAATTCGAAAATTGGCTAAGTGTAAGGGCCTAAGAAGGTGGAATCAAGATTTTTGCTAAGTGTTGTGATGTTTCCAAGAGGCAAAGTGTGCTAATACCTTTGGGAAGTCCGCCATGTTCAAAGGGATGATGTCCAAGACCATCCATCCCACCTTAAACATCTGGTCAAGGAGGATAAAGGATTTTGGCTAGGAATCATGACATCCTCAGGAGGTTAAGTGCCAAGTTTGGAAGGACAAGTGCTAAAGAAGATTAGGATATGGCAAGAAATAAAATGAAGTATGCCTAGCACAAAGGTGGAAGAGAAATTAAATTTGCCTAAGTATGGTTGTCTGAAGGAAATGTTAAGAAATTGACAACTTTGGCCAGAGGAAAATGCACAAGGCAAGGAGAAAGGAAGGATCGCCCTTGGCCAGAAAGAGGAAGAATTTGTCAAGCGTCAAAGAAATTCGCCCGATGAGGGCATCCAGGCAAGGATTTTGCCTAGAAAAATTTGACTAAGCAAGAGAAAATTTGGCTTTGGCAGAAGAAAATAGGCTCAGTGCTATTAAAATCTCGCCTCGTCAAAGAAAAATAGGGATCTGGCATAACATTTGACGACGGAATGGCTTAAATTTTGACTTGGCTAGACGAAATTAAGGACAAAATTGGAAAATAAACTTTTAGCCAAAGAAAACAAAGAGAAAACCAAAATAGCCATGGGTCCAAAACGAACGGGTTGGAATAAATTAAAATATTTTAATATTTTAATAATTTATTTTCAACTACTCGGAAATTTAAAATGCCTTGGATAAAATCGAATTTGCCAGAAATGTTTCGGAAGAAAATAAAGTACGCCGGCCAGAGATGAAATCCGATGGGAAAAATTAAATTCGCCATGAATTTAATTAAATATTTAATGTTTTCTTTTAAAATTCAAAAAATCAAAGATAAACATTAAGCCAAAAATCGAATTTTTGAAGATCAGTGAGATTTGCTTGGATAAGCTCGAGACTGATTCTTTTCGAAAAATAAAGGAAACTTGCCTGTTTGAATAAATGAAAACAAATCGAGATCGAGAGAGAAGATGGCAGTTGCTAAAACAAATTGAATTCTTCAGCATTATAATGAGTTTCAGCAACTCATTTTTTCACACACAGCTGAAAAGAAATTTGATCTCTCTCGAAATTATCAAGCAGTTGATTGTTCAGTAGGCAAGATCAAATTCTCCAGAAGGTGAAGTGATGTTATGCTGAGGAAGAATTTTCGCGGGAAAGGAAAAGATTTATTTTTGAATTCTTCTGTGCAAGAGGGGCGCACTTCATTAATTGATTTTTTTTGGAATAAAAATCAGAATTTAAATCTGATTTGTAGCCAGCAGTTCTTCATTGAGGTTTGATGTTCAATCAAATAAATTCGCCATTCTTCTTATGTCGTTTCATCTTGGCGAAAGTTCTAGCCAAAATCCTAACTTCGTCCATTTATTTTCAGCTTGCTTTTTCGCAACAATTTAATTATTTAACCAGCTGAAAGTAAATTTTCGAATTCAAGGCATGAGATTTAATTATTTGAAAAGGTCTTTGTATTAATGTTAATCTTTTGGATTGCAGGTTGACGACCATAGCAGGCGAAATCAAAGAAGCTGAAAATGAAGTTTGCCAACAAAGGTGCTCAGCGAGAGACCAAAGCATTTCAAAATGGAAGAATGTCGTGGACATCGATCTCGGACATTCGACTTTGATGAGTTTAAGAAAAGAGTGTATGGGCAGAAGGGACTTCCCACACCGATAGCCAGACGGATAGTCAGAAACGGGATTTTTCAGGCAGCTGGATTCCCACCGGCAATGGATTGTGCAGAACTGATGGTGGAATGTGCTCTCCACTATGACGCTCAGAAGAGACAGATCATCGCACCTGATGGAAGAGTCTTGGCGCACTTGGGCAAAGTGGCAATCC